>JAVQJD010013134.1:0-111478 GCA_036023655.1 Nannoperca australis
GATGAAAGAGGGGTGGAGGGGGGGGCGCAGGGGAGGGGCGGGGTGGGAAGAGAAGGATTTGGGGATGAGAGTTGTGCTGAGAATGGCCATGATAATGATGATGACTGGTGGTGGTGGGAACAAATGTGATGATGATGATGACAACAAAGGTGCCATTGGTGGGGGGTAATGACGACCACAGTAATGGTGATGACTACTGGGGTAGGGATGGCGATATTTTTCTATCACCTAATTGTGTCTTTAGGTCACATATTTGTGAAACAAGGAGGCGCAATTTACTCTGCCTTGTACTGTGTGCATAGTGGAAGATAATTCACTCTGAAGCCACGTCCATGACAATGGGAAGACCCCTGCTGGAGATACAGTGTTAGTACAGGTTAGAGCTTAAGAAAAAAAAGTAGAAAGATCCAAACAGAAACACACCCATTGTGTTTGAGTAGGACAGAACAGAAATGAGGAGGCAAAATATATTGATAAATGATGCATTTTGTGAAACAACTTGTGTCACATAAAGAAACATTTAAAAACAAAACAATTTTATATTATCAGAGACTTACTCCCACTTTTCCAAATGAAAGCTCGCTCATTGGAGACAAATAAAAGCCAGTGACATCCCAGGAAACCGTTCTCAGACGTTTGCCTTTATGAGCCCATATGGCAGAGAATAAAAGCTATGACGTTGTTATGGTCCAACTACAAAGTCTCCATGGTGTTCTGTTCACCGCTCAGTATACCCGAGCCCAGCCTATAGCATCAACAGGACCAGATGGCCATTTATCTATAGGACACCCTGAGAAGACATCGCATTTACATCCTCTGTGTACGTGAGAGAGAGGGGGAAATGTGTAGGTGACAGAAAGAGACAAAACAGCATCTCCTTAAATGATCAAGAATGTCTTCATGTTAGGGATTCATCACTGGTTATGTGCACCTTTGCTGATTAGAACAAGCCTCATCCACACCCTTCCTGCTCTCTGTACTTTGTGCGCATGACGGTTCTGGCTCCCATCAGTGTCCCAGATCAAAGCCTCAGTTCTGATCTCATCTAGAGCAACACTAAGGCTGACAGTGAGGGGACCTGGAGCATTAGCATATTCTATGATGGCGCCCGGCTTTTCAAGCCGTTGCCTCGGCTGCAGCTCTGGGGGTGTGCGCTGTGGCTTTGCAACTCTAATTTCCCTCTCTCACTCATTAAAAAAAGCCCACTGTTCTCCTATTAATTCGTAGACACACTGATCTATTTAAATGGCGAGGATGGGTGTGTGTGCGTGTGTGTGTGCGAGAGGAGGGCAATGGCTCAGCGCATTTGCATTTATGTTTAATTTATAACCTTCAGGGGCCCCCTGATGCAGCAAGATTGAAACAATAACTCCAGACAAACACGGGGAAGAGAGGAGGAGGAGCCGGAGGAGGGTGGATGGAATTAAAAATATACAGATCTGGGATGCTATGTGCTTTGCAAATATATGTGAGTGTGTGTGTGTGTGTGCATTGGTAGGGATGCTATTACTGCATGTGCACCCATGTGCATGCATCTTTGTTAGTATTCATTCGTGCATCTGCATCAAGGTGCATCTGAAACTCACACACATACACACGCACACACTGACAGAGAGGCAGAGGTCTCCAATCCACGAGGGGATAACATGCCATGGTGAGTGTCTGTCAGGAAGAGAGCTGGAGTCTGTTCCAGGGGAGTCTGCAGGGATCTCCCCCTAGCAGCACAGCACAGAACAGCACAGCAGACAGCAGCAGTACAAGCCTGGCCAAGCACAGAAAGTGGGTCAGCCCAAAACACACACAAACACACACATGCACGCACAGATACACACACGGCTCAGACGGATGCAGCCCCGGTGTCACACTGTGGGTGTGCTTGAAAGAAAAACAGAGAGGGAGCGTGCAGAGAGAGAATGCATAGATGAAGGTTTGTGTACGTGAGAGAGAGCATGGTAGTATATTTAGCATTAGTGATGTTGGGGGGTGGGGGGTGGGGGGGTAAGTGTTAAGATGAAGGGTGGATGGCTAAGGAGCAGGAGAAATATAAAAAGCCAGTCAGCCATTGTAAGCACATCCTATGGAAGTGCATCAAATTGATCTATAGTCTTTTCATTTCAGGCTTGGGTAAATAACAGCATTTGCATTGATCAGTCTGCAAAACCAGGCAATGATGGGCTTGGGAGCATACGGTATGTGCGTGTCTGGGTGTGTGGCTAACAAAACACATCTCTTATTCCTTTCTGCTCCTTGCGGAGTCGAGGGCCTCACTAGAGCCCTACAAACCGCTATGATGGATAAAATGTTTTCAACAACACTTGAGAAGAGTGGATGCTATTGTGTCCGTCTGTATACTGAAACACAGAATCACAGAATTCCCAGGACGCCGCATGCTCTATTTATGTGTTATGAAAAACATGACTCAAAAGAAAACGGAAAACAGCTATGCTCTACTTTTACTGTCAGCTATCATGTGAAGTGTGAAGAGGAGGAAGAGGATGAGAGCGAGATACAGACAGGGAAAGGAGAGTAGAGGAGAGTGATTTTCTTCATCCACAGATCCTATCCTGATGGTGACAGGGGACTGGGCTTTCAAACCCCCACCCCTCCATCCCCACCTCCCCCTCTGATGCCTGTCACTGCTCCCTCTCCTTCCCACCCTCCCTTCTCCTGACTGGAGGAGTGTGTGAAGTGTCCCCCGAGAGGCACAGACTCAAAGACGGTATTTACAAGATCCACACTGAGCCCACTTTTAACTGACTGTGAAGAACTTCTCCCGCCGCCTTTGATGTGCAAACCTAATGGGGAAGAGCTCGCCGGCAGTCATTGCATATGTTAGCGAGGCAACGTGAGCTAATCCGCTAGCATTGCAAGGTAGACTTCATGCTGCTTGTAGTAAGTGAACACTTCAAATGCTGTATAGCTTTGGTGCATTGCTGCCCTTGGAAATGTCCCCATTGGCGAACAGACGCTGATGCCATGTATCAACTTTTACAGCAAACTAGTGGCACTAGCAGCTAAAGATGAGCACTGTGCTCATTTCATGGTGGACTTATTACTGGACTTAACATATTTATGAGTTGATATAGAAGCCTGTTGATGTGATCATCAAGACTAAAGTAAAAACTCCATACGATGTGCAAAATGTAAAACCAATGACATGTTTATTCATCTAGTTTACAGTAAGTACATGAGCAGATCATACACCCATTCTTTACTGGGATTTTTTTTAAAGTGGTGCAATAAATCAGAGAGCTTTTTGATTGCCATGCCACTTGACATTTCTACCCAGATGGGATGACTAACGTCAACAAAGGATTCAGCAGAGCGAGCTCTCCCACATCAAAAAATCTGCTACAGCCTGCAAGTCTGTTTAAAGCAGGTTTTCTTTGTTCTGCTTTCTGCCGTAAGTGGTCTTGAGGAAAGAGGACTGATGGAACGGAGCAACTGGCGCCCCCTGCCTGTTCTTTAATTGAAAGGTCTAAGGTCAGATGACACATTTGGGGACTCATTTGCTCAGTTAACCCACAAACTCACACACAATACAAAGAAGTAAAAAGAAGTCTGCCTGTCCAACTTAGTTTTATCTTTAACAATGGGATAGAGAAGGGAGGCTTTCATAAAATAAAAAAAACGGAAGCATTTGGAACGATTTTGAATTAGGCTAATTAGGTTTGTGTTTTGTTTGTTGTTCAGGAGGCATGATCAAAGTGATATTTCACCAATTTGTGTCAGCTCCGGAGGAGAGGAGGAAGAGTTGGGAGAATGCTGCCTATTAATCTCCTCAGGTTCGGCGCACTGTGCGTTAGGGACTGTAATCAAAACAAGAAAATTATGAATAATGAAAAGTGTGGATCAGAAATGAGACAAAACAGTACATTTGTGCTTTATTAGTGGCTTATTAGTTACAGGATTGGACTCTATGCGTTTTTCCCTATTTTCTAGCTCTTTTAAGGGGGGGTCTTCAATTTCAATGCATGCTCCATCCTCCCTGCTCAGCCTGAGTGGAAGAAGAAAAATCAAAGGGATGTGGATGGCTTGACCCAGGAGCTCAGAGTCTGAGAGCAACTGGCTGTTTTGATCTTATCTAATATTTATGAATAACTTCCTTGATATTTCCTTCGCTCCATGAAGCCGTCCGCTTTTACAGTGTTATACAATGATGTCTTAGAGGGGCGATGACGGAGATCAAACGGGGCCTGGGCTCAGAATACAGAGCGTGCTCTCTCTCTCTCTCCGTAGCCTGGGAGGAAAGTCAGCAGCAAGCTATCTAACGCTGTGTGATTGAAATACAAGCACCACTAGGCTGCAGCACGCAGTGTGATGATATTTGTATTTGTGTCTCTGTCAAAGGAATATGAGCGCAGGAAGGGAAAACACTGTCACCGTCTGAGCATAAAGACGCATGTGTCTGCGTTTCTGCTTGTGATTGCATCCTATGCATCTTCGCCCGTGTATATATGTGTGTGTGTGTGTGTGTTTTGTGCAATGGATATGATTCAACAGTCTGCCTATCCATGGCTTTCACAGAGCCATTCGCCACAGAACCATTCAAGGCTGTTTGGATCAGTAATGGCCTCAGATGCTTTTCACTATCTCTTCACAAAAGTCAAGTGTTCTCAACATGTTATTTGCCCAAAGTGGCCTTGTTCCAAGGCTCTATTGTTAGCCTAATGGAGGCTAGACAACACTAAGACTGCAATTATGGACACCAACGATCAGCCTTGATAATATTGCAAGCAAAGTGGGTAATTTGTGGCTGTTGTGTTGAAGGGTTGAGGGGAGGCAAAGAAAAGGGAGGGGGTGGCGAGGGGAAGAAGGGAGGTGGGGAAGTTGTTTTCTTGTGTCATCGCCCCATCGTCCGTCACCCTAATAATTCCCCTAGAACAGAGAGGCAAGATGTGGGCACAGCAGGAGAATATTAATGGACTGTGTGACATTATGGTTCCCGCCCATTCAAAAGGAATGTTCTATTACATTATGGGCCATCAACAGGTGATTTCTCACCACTCACTAGGCTTCACCGAAGTACACTCCTATTTCATAAAGTGCCTGCACGGCACAGCAGAAGTGCCCATTCGTCTTATTTAATACAGATATTACACATACAGTTGACCCACGCTTATAGATCAATGGCTTGTTTGTCACTAAGGTTGCTGCATAGCTCTCCTCATATCTACCTGAGAGATTATCCAATAAAAACTGATTGACAGACAAGATTTGATTGAATGTATTTTTTGGTACAAATCCAAAAGGGTAGAGCAATAACAAGTCATCTTTGCACCACAGTACTTTCTAGTAACCCAATTCCCCCAACAATAGCTACTGTTAAAGGTTGGACAAAGCTTGGCCTTTAGTTTAAGTGCGGCCTGAGGTAAACAGCCTATCACGATCAATACAGCACAGTGCCAGAATTGGCAAGACAGACACCAAAGCAACTCGCAAGCCTGTGCCTATTCTGTCAACACCCAAAATCAAAACCCCTCTCCCTTGAGTGATCTGTCCAAACAATTAAAATGGAACCTCTTTGTACCATCACACTTAACATGTCAGACAGAAAAATGAAAGGAGGCTCGTTTATTGGAGCTGCATGCCGTGACGCCTCCTGTGACAAGCCCCACGGAGAGAGCGGCACGCCACAGGAATGACGGAACTGTTCAAATTTTAAATATGTTTTGACACAAAATCAAAAGTTGCTCACCATTATGGGGGAGAGATTCCCCATTTTCTGTGTGATCACTTATTAGACCCCTAGGTGAACGAGGCAGAAATACTGACACCTGAATATTCTCTTTGCACTTTCTTTGACATTTTTTTAGCAGATCTGGGGAATCGTTTCACATTGTGAGATATCATTTCATAGTAAGATTGAAGCTCTGATCTCTCCACATCTGAGGCTCATGAAAAGCCACCAATGATCAATGAGGATTCCTGTGTGAGTTGTTGGGTTTTATCTGTCTCACATTCTCCCTTCTGGTGTCCAAAGCTCGGTTTTCTGCTGTTCCATTTCTGATTATGGCAGAAGAGACGATTTGACAGCTTTGCTGTTGCAGCTCTGACAATGAATGTTGGGCTATTTCTAACAATCCTGAAAATACACTGAACCAGAATCACCAGGATTTAGGATTCTGTTAGAAAGCTGATTGTCTTGATGAATCTGATCCCTGAAGCATACTGATTGGACAAAAACTAATCAGCTGACCAATCCCATCAATCAAAATAGCTGCCATCTGACATCTTTTTGTCACATGACAATGGCGTTATGTGGCAAATAATACATTTTCCTTTCACATTAATAAGCTTGAGTGGCTTTAAACATAATGGAAGGCAAGACTATTTCATGGGCTTTCACTGTACTCTAAACATAATCCTGACGATGAAATTCCTAATCTTCTACCAAACAGGGGAGAGGTTTTTAAAGCAAGACCCCAATTATGCCCATGCACAAATTAGCATGTTTAATGCAGCAAAATGTTTTAATAAAGAATAAAAGCAAGGCAGCAGAAAACAAAAGCCAACTGGGTAATAAGATTATCTCTTCCAGGCGCCCAGTGCACATCATTGTAGTTCACACAAATGGAAGAGATTATAAGTCACATTCAAAACAGCCTAATCCGTGAAAGACTCCCGATATGATTATTTTCTATTACGTTTGGTGACTGAGTGCGATGGATTTATCTGGAATCCTGAGGAGTCTTTAAAGTACAGTTGGACATAAAGGCAAAGAGCCAGTTGAAGATTAGTTGAATCCATCTGTGATAAGCTTCAGCAGTTTGGCCACAAACAGAGATAAACACAAATCTGAAGACCAGATGATGTAACACGCATTCGACAGCTATAGATTATCCTTGAAGATCAGACATTTACATAATGTATCAAAGGCATTAATGCTTGCCAAAACACACAAATAGATAATTAACTAATTTCTGTCAAGGAATTGTTAGATTTTAGAGGGTTTAGATCTGACTCAATGCCACCTTAACTGCTGTTTAGAGTGTGAGTGTTCTTAGTCATTGTTGTAGGTGTTCCTCCACTGCGTCTCATCTCTCTTGGGCCGATTACTGCCTCTTTCATCCCTGACCTCCCCTTAGTTCCTGACAAGGTCAAACATCTCCCATTAGGGAGAACCAGGTCTCGCCTTTTGCCAGAGAAGTATCCAAGTCATACATCGTGAAGGTCAGGGGCTGCATAATGAACTGGAAAATGTCAGTTATATTACTTCCCATTTAAATAGCGGATTTTCCGGCACCAGGAACAAGGGTGATATTTACCCTTTCTCCTGCGCAGGCCCAAAGTGAAGAGTCCTCTTAATCCAGCTTGGGGTGTGAAATTGAGTCGTATGTGTGAGATAATGTGATTTCCTGGTTCCAGAGATGAGTGTATCTGCTATGTTATACTACACTACAACCAAGTCTTCTTCACTAGGGGAAAATATGAGGAGGAAAACTTTAATACCTACTTCGCTGTGCCTAAGCAGTGGCAGAAAATTTGAAGTGTCACATAAACAATGCAAAAAAACTGATAAGATGGCAGTAGAAGATAAGTGGGAAAACAACAGCTAAATAAGATAATAAATGCATGATTGATATTCTTCTAATGCCAAAATATAAGCCCACTGAAGTGACGGAGCAATTACTAATTATTAGTCTGATTATTCACATTTCCCAGCACATTCACACACCGACAGGAATGTCAACGGCTGCATAAATTAGCGTGAGAAAAAAACAAGAGAGGCGACAGGGCCGAGATGACAAAAGGGCATCCAAAGGAGAATGTTAATAATGATTCCTCTAAAACAATTTCCATTAATTTTCAGCCATCTCGCCGGGGAGTAATATCTACATGCCCGAGGCAGGTTTAAATTGCATAGTCTGCCTGAGAAAGGAGACGAAGACTCCCCAGTGTCCAGCTGCTCTCATCAGAACAGGAAGACTGGAGGAACACCCAGGAGACAGGCACCGCAATAGTGGAAGCTAAGCTATTAGCGCAGCATCCAGCCAGGAGAGACACACTGGATACTCACTGTTTTGAATGATGCTGTGTAACAACACACAAGAGACATGTGCAAGCAAATGCTGGGTTTCCTGGGTCTTCCTTCACTTGATGTTTAGACACACTACCTCAGGTGGACACTGAGCCAGATTGCAGCTCTATCTGCGCTGCATGTCGCACAGCTCTCAGACAATGTCAAAGGTAGGACGTGAATAATACGATCATTTCATATTCCGACTCCCTGCCAGGGAATATGTCAGTTGGACACCGGGTCACATACCCAGTCAGCGCGTGAAGGCAGAGCCGGGGCCACGAGCTTTGCAGAGAGGAGAGGGAAGGCAGCCAGCTAATGTCACACATACCAGCAACAGGGATATTCTCAGTCCCCCACCCCCCCAAAGTTATTCTGTGGCCGAGCTGGCGTTTCGCCTCTCTTCACGGCCAATGTGAGCTCGCTTTACTCCGTGACACCGGGCATGTCTCCTGGGTATATGGGCACACCTGGCAGACTGTCAGTGGGCACAGGTTTTAAGAGAGGGCAAAGAGGGTAAGACAGGGAGGGGCTGGAGCTCTGGGTTATCTTTAGGGAAGAGACGCAGAGCTTTGGTCAGCTGTCTCCAATGGCATTTTGACATAGTTTTTAAGACTAATATAGTTATTGAAAGAAGCTGCAAATAAACTTTATTAAGCTATTTCTGCCTCTAATATTTAAAATATTACAAGGACAAATAATAAGCTCACCACTTATTGAGATATTTAAATTGTTTTATAACTAATTTGTCTTTGTGTGGAAAAATAGCTGTGGGAGGTGTTTCCTATATCCATTCTATTCTGAAATCTTGCTTTTGTGGCCAACCTAAAGGACAAACCATCACAAGGGTGTGTGATTGGGAAGGACAGTAAAGTTTCCATTGCATGCTGATGGACAGAGGAAACGCTCATCTTTAATTCAGACAAGAAATGATGGGAGAGAGGCTACTGAACTGAACGCGCTGGCAGGAGCCGTCATGATCTGACAAAATCATGATCTGACACCAAATCCACACACAATAATTACACATAGGCCCACAAAACCATACGTGAAAGCTGTCCATGAGCCGTGATAAATATGAAACCTTCTGCACGTGTCCACATCAATCATGTTACGTGCATTATTGACAGAAGATAAAGTCACTGACCAGGGCAGAGTTGCACACACACCTACAAATTTAGAGACAACAGGACATCAGATTTGGATTTGATTCGATGTATTTTTTATATCATATATTGCAAAATCTGTGATTTATCATAAGTGAACCTCAGGTCTCTTTTGGGGCCAAAGAATATATACTAAAGATGATACAATTTCAGTGTTTTCTCTATCAGCCTCTGAAACATTATTTACATACATTATACCTTTATGAGTATTATTGGCTGACATTAGCTTAATGCAGATATATCAGTATCGACACATAGGCCTATGGTCATTTACATAACAGCGTCGTCACTGCGTAGATTGTCCAGAGAGTATTGAGAAGTTTACTTTTCAACTGTAAAATGTCCCACCTGGTACATATCTTGGCCATAATTCTTTAAAAATCAAATGAAAGGATCTTTATAAAAAAAATATAAACAAGTCACATATTTAAACTCTTAAATACTGATGTTGGTTTCTGCCAGTCTGGTTTGGGCCAGTTTGGGATAATAATAGCAATGTGAAACGCATTCATCATCATGTCCTATGTCATCCTATGTCAATTCCCACTATAGTCAAACAATTGGCAAAGGATGACACTGCTGGCTGATATTTGATACATTCTAATTTTCTGACCACATAAATGTGAATGGTTTTCACAATCTGAATTTGTATGTTTCTCAATTGGTCGTGTTTAAACATATAGCCCAGGTTTTCTGCAGTGAACATTAATAACACTAGTAACAAAAATAAATACATAATAATAAATTGGATTTTGTTTAGTGTTAGTGCATTTAAAATCTGAGAGTAATTGGTTCCTTTCTTGCATTTAGATTTACATTTATGGTAGCGGTGTGTCCCATTTGTTTTCATTCGAATCATGGATCCGCCGCTCCCCAAATAAAAAGCCATCCCTGGTCCAGTATATTGGTCTCATCTGACTCTCCATAACGTACAGTATTTAAAGAGCTTAATGTTTAGATTTAATTTCAAAACATGAGAGGGAAATGCAAAACCACCCAGCAGCGCCAAGCACATTTAGCGTCTCCTCCCACAGTCACTCACACAAGAGAAAACTTTTCTAATATCCTGTCCCTCGCCTGCTTCTCTAAGGGGTTGGATGTCTCATTTGCAAGTGAGGGCCAGGAGAAGAGAAGGCTGCCCACCAGCCTGTCCGTCAGAGGAGCTCGCTGGGGAAAGCGTGTGCGCGAGCTTGAAGGAGTGTGTGTGTTGATTAATATCAGGAGGGCAGGGCAGTGCTCAGGCTGCAGCTGTCTGTGAGAGCGAGAGAGGACAGTTCTTTTCACTGCCGCCCAGGGAGAAGTCTGCTGGCGGAGGGGGTAATGAGCCAGAAACAAGCTGAGGGGAGAGAGGAGAAGGCTGAGAGGCGAGGAGTGGAGGAGGTACAAGGACAGGCCGCCACATTCTCCACCTCACACACCCTTCACTCAATCTCTCTCCTTCCCTTACGCTGCCATCCCTCACCCCTCCTCCCTCCTACAGCAAGCCTAGCACCATCAAGGTTCCCCTGGATTTTATTTCCTTCTTCACCATTTGACACTCATTCCCTACTTCCTTCTGTCTGGCTCTCTGTCTGTTCTGCTCTACATCACACTCTAACCTGAAAAATACATTTGTATGTGCTTGCATGCACACATTCACTGGTTAGGTACACACGCATCCTTGCATTCCTATTCATAAGGGGCCTTTCCATTGTGTAAGGTTACATGAACACTGAGCACACTACACTACACACAATTACTGTGAATAGGTTAGCAGTTCATGAAGATTACATGTTTTAAAATAACCTGAAGAAATAACATGAGCAATTTCATAAATGGAAGGGAGAGGCTGTGACTTCCTAAATTGTCTGTGAAAGACATAGGGGAGCGAGCGGTGAGGCGGGGGAGAGGGAGAGCGAAGGGGACGACAGGGAGGGAGATGGAGGGAGGTGAGAGGGAGCGTGACGCAAAGTGTGAAAGAGAAAGAAGAGAGAGGAGAGCCGGGGCTTGGTGGTAAATGGATATGACTGGGTGAGGAAGAGAGGCTGGAGCGATGAAAAGATGAAGAGGGCAGATTTCCCACCAGCTGAGTGAGCACCTCTATTACCCTTTCTCTCTCCCTCTATGCCTCCCTTTGCCATTCCCTCCCCTGCTCTATCTCTGTGTCCTATCAGCCTCTGTGTGGCATCCTCTCACATCAGATTAGCTCCAGCCCAGAGAGACGGTTCAAACTCCTCTGTCAAAGTTATTTAAAACACATCTGACGCTGAGGCCATGCTCCGTTCTGCTCCCTCCCGCCATCTGTCTTTCTCCCTGTACGTCCTTGTCATGGTCCAAACTTAGGCTGAGGCTGGAGCTCCAGCCTTGGCAGCTCAGCTGGGATGCACATCTCCCCATGGCGCCGAAAGTCACTATCAATCAAACATAAGGGTGCGGGGGAGGACCAAGGTGTGGCAAGAGGCAGGAAGGAAGGGAGACTGCAGAAGACTTGCATAAATCACCAACATGTCACAGACAAACATGACCTGGATATTCAGATTCATATTTCTTCTTTGAGCGCAGAAAAAAAAAAAGGCCCTACAGAGGAAGCGTCATTTAAAACTTGATTATTTTGTTGACAGCAAGACAAGCTACTTTTACCAAAGAGCGTGCTGCTTGGTATACTCTTTTTATGATTTTTATTCCCTGCAAATCGATAAAACCATGTTAGGTGAGAGTAGAACACTGCAATCCAATAGAGCAATTAAGGGAAGCTTGGCTTTATAGAGGCATGACTGTGCATTGACCAGCCCGCTATGGATGACTCCTGTGAGCAGAACAGATCACCACGAGCCACTGTGTCAAGGCTTCATCCCTCCTGATGAGAGAGGCCAGTTCGAGGGTGGCACGGCACAGCTCGCCGCAGCCCATTTTCTAACAGAGACGGCTGTTTGAGCTCTCCAGTCATGGCCTCGGTGATGAATGGCCTCCACTGCCGGGGAAAGAAAGGAAAAGGGGGCCTGGGAGCCCTCCGAGGATCAATACGTACGCACAGGAGGACCTGCTTCGCATGTTAAAAACCCTGATCCAGCCCCCCCCCCGCCCGCCCGCTCGCTCCGCTGTCTCCTGCATCACTGACGGTCAAGCCTCTGGGATCCAGTGGGCGGGGAACTGAGGCTGAGGAGGGAGGACTTGAGTGTGTGCATGTGTGGGTGCATGTGTATCTACATGAAGTGTGTCAGCAGGTTTCTAGAGGGGCTGGCATGTCAGCAAACTCAAGGTCGACATGGCAAATACAAGCGCAAGATGCACACAGACACACACGCTCACACAACTCCACTGTTGATGCTGTGAAAGGGGCCACACTGTGACATGGTAATTCAGAGGTGTCTAAGGCGATGGATATCCTATTAATGAGCCCAAAACAATGACTAGACTAATGAGCTTATAATGGGAATATTGAATGCATGGGAATGGGATTGGGCCTTGTGTGAGCCAAGAAGGGGGACCATTGAATGAGAGCCAATGCACAAGGGCTAGAGGGCTAAAAGCTTGAGACGAATACAAACTGCAAGGGGCGTAGCAGGGGCTGTAGGTGTACGGCTGCGTGGAGGGGTGCACAGTCAACCCAAATCAATACACCCCTACCAGCCTTGCCTCATTGGGTTTGTGATGTATACGAGAACAGGCAGCTTCTCTGAGCATAAATAAAACATGAAAATGCAACAAATTATCAGGCCGAATGGACAGAGATCTATTTACTCAGTAATGCTGTATTTTTTTATTTGTCAGATCAGTCTGGGGTGGGAGGGACTGATTGTTACCCTGCATCCAATTTGAGTCAACCGAGTGCCGAGATGTGATTCAGCTTCTGTTGGTGAATTAATGAATTAATCAAAGAGCGGTTGGTTGGGGAGGGGGACGAGAAGCGAACCGAGCAAGTGAGTGAACAGCAAGCTGTGAGTGGCTAATAGCTGGAAAAGGAATTACAGTCCAATTGCTCTGTCTTATTCTGGCCCAAATGCTGCCGAGGCCTTTTGCTGCGAGCCGGGCAGCCCCTCCGTGTGATTTGATTCCATTTGGAGAGCCTTATTTTCCTCTTGATCTCACACATTAAGGACCTTGCTATTCACCAGAGCAGGAAAAAGGGGGAGGATAGTCCGAGCAATGGAATGGATTAGCACACAGCTGTTGAGACCAGGCAGGTCAATGTTTTAAATCTCTGGCCCTGTCTGGTTAAATCTGCTGGCCCGAACTTCACAGACAGTCGTGGATCTAAAGGGGATGAATAGCTCTGAGCAAGATGGTTAAGAATTAAAAAAAACACTGGTTTCCTAAAGGGTGAGGTTGTGCCCTGGTAAAAAAAAAATTAGCCTTTAGTTGCCAAGTAAGGTAATCCTTAGAAGTGGTTTTAAAACAACAGAGGCCCCATGGAAAGGATCCTAATGTGGAACGGCTGACTGGTCTCTCCACTTAGAGCATAAATGATCTCAAAAGATAATCTTGCTAAATCTCACTGCACTCTTCAATGGATGGTGACTCTAAATGTTTGAAAATGTTTACTGTACAATAAAGCATATATTTCAAAACCCATTTGCTGATAACTAAAAGTATAGTACTACCAGCTCTCCATCTTAAACTCCATCCTAATACATAAGATACGTTGACCTTCAGTAGACAGATGTCTCTGCTATGTGTGTGTGTGTGTGTGTGTGTGTGTGTGAGAGAGAGAGAGAGAGAGAGAGTGTGTGTGTGTTTGTTCGATGCTGAGGTAAGGGATGGAACTTTACCAGCAGTGCTTGTCTGCCCAGAGCACAGTCAGCCAATTATCCCTCTTAATTATCTATTGACGAGATGGAATTGATGTTTTTGGAGCTGATTGGATAATCAGGAATGTTGGCCACAGTTATTCTCTTTGGCTGGTCTCACTCATCTGTCCAATCTGGTCTCCTTGTTTGAGTAATCTGCTCAGTAGCGCAACATATTCCTGCTGAACAATAATTCATGATCACAGCAAAAGGCATTGGGAGAGGTTTCATTTTGGTACAGAGGCTAGCATGAAAGTATGCGCCATGGGTTTTGTTTAACGCACCACTAGGCTTTTCCCACAATGGACCAATGTTTTCAGGCGCACGAATGGCGACCTTTTCCATTCTGCTCCATTCATTAACCTCCACCTTTATCTGCAGACAGGCCAATGCTTCTTATGGGGCTCCATTTCCAAAACAGCCCGGTTCTGAACAAAGGAACTTAGCTACATTAATTTCTGCCCCCCCCTCTTTTCACATCAGCAGCCCATTTTCTTTAAACTCTCTTGGAGAGCGAGCTGGCACAGGACCAAGCAGGCACCGGGAACAGGAGAGCGCAAGAGTGGAGTGACACTGATTGTGCCTCCACTAATTAAACCCTACCTGACCCTGGTGTTGGGACATCATTAGTTCTCCCTCGTAATCATCACACAGCAGCAATTACATTCTGTTTGGCCCCATTTGCATTTCACAAGATTTCCCTGAACAATCAAAGGCAGATTGGGAAAAGAGGAAAAAGCCAAATAAAGCATGGAAGTCCTAAAAAAAAGCAGCTAGATTCGGTTTCAAAACAGTGTGCTGCAATGGATTGTTGCAGAGAAAGAATGCCTTTTTGCAAAATATCATGGGAATATCAAGGTTAAAGGTTAAACATGTTGAGTCTCAGCGGCCAGGGTTGTAGTCTGAGACCACTTTCCCATACAGCATTAATGCTATCCTGATGTTCTCCGTAGTGACAATAATTCCAACAATAGTGCAAAACCACATTTTCGAACCCTTTAGTCTTGAGAGCATTACATTCTGCCAGGAACCAGAAATGGGTTTATTGCAGAGATACCTGCCTCAATTTGGTAAAAGAGAGAGACGGGGACAGAGAGAAACTCAGACACTAAAAATAATCACACTCCAGCATACTCCACTGCAGCAACCGTACGTCTCCTCACACAGAAAGTACACTACACGGAAACACACACACACACACAGCAGTGTAGAATAGAGCCATCTATGTACGTATGTACTTCAGTGAAAGTGCACAAGGGCAGATCTTCCATCTGTATTCTGGGTGACAGCAGCGTTGTGCTGGGTTAGCGTTTCTCTCCCCGAGATGCCGTCTACAGAGAAACAGTCATACGTCACAGACATAAAAAAGGGCCCTTTGAAAGCTCATGCACACAGTTGGCATTCGAACAAGCTGAAGGAGACTTTTTCCTACCAGCTCCTCTCATGCATCTGCTGTTACTAAATCTGACAACAACAGCAGAGTAAGGTCGTTGTGTTAAGAAGAGAATTATACTGGCAAATACCCCATGGGCCTCCCGCTTTCTAAGCAGTAGACGATCAGACGTGCATTCTCATCTCCATACTGCAGTAAATACAATTGTTGTTATTAGAGTTGGGTCAACTACACAGATGCAAAATAATTTAATGAAAATATAGACATCCTTTCTGCAGCAAACTAAACAATGTTCACTAGAATCTCAGCACATTCTTTATTTT
Source organism: Nannoperca australis (assembly GCA_036023655.1). Classification (NCBI taxonomy): domain Eukaryota; kingdom Metazoa; phylum Chordata; class Actinopteri; order Centrarchiformes; family Percichthyidae; genus Nannoperca; species Nannoperca australis. The sequence continues at coordinate 15,669 of JAVQJD010013134.1, forward strand.
GCCATATATGTAGATTAGTATATTTATCTAAGTTTATATTTTGATGAGTGTGTGCACTATTCAAGGAGAAATAAAAGCCAAAATAGTGATGTTCACATTTGCGTTATCAACATCTCAGATTATTGTCAGGTCATTGATACTCTCCACTTTTAATCCCTTCCCGTGTGACACCCTCAACTGGCTTTTCTCTCCCAAACCAATCTCCACTCAAGTGTTTCTAATCTCTGCAAAGTCTGTTGAGAGACACTGCTGTGTGAGATGCACTCTTAACTGTGACTTGAAACAAGATAATCTGATTGAAATACAGCGAGGTGCATTCATTTGTTTAGAGATGGAGTTTGAACTTATAGATTTTTTTTATTATGCTACCATATCATAACATGGACACCATACAACTTCAACACAGAACCTTCTGTAGGACAGAGCTCAGCAGATATTGTGAAGGACTGCTGGAGGGAGCTCCACTGACAGAGTGCTATTCAATACAACAGCTCATAATTACACGTATGACTCAATGTCCTTAAAAACCACTTCATGCAATACATTTGTCATGTACAGGTGCCATTTAAAAGTGTAGATCCATATGCATACATCCAAGGATTTTATTCATGCATCTGCTGTTGAGAACATACATATAGGCTTAAAGTGCTCTTGAAAATGTTTGATCAATCGGGGCTACATATTAATCTCTACCCTGTGAAAGCCAAAAAAAAGGAAACTAAGTTTGAATCCCAGTTAAGACTACCAGATTTTGCTCATTTACACTACTGAAAGTAAGCCTGCAACTATTTGTCTATTAAAAATGTATTTAATGAGAGAACTGTGCTTCATTTTGCTACAGAGGTTAGCAAAATGGACTGGTGCCCAGTCATCAGTTCAAAACCCCTAGAAATTAAATTTACAAATCATATAAAAATGTATTTCACTCAGTATCAATACTTTCCAGTGATTATTGGGTGCATATATCAGAAACAAACAATAAAAATGTGTTTTTTGCATATTGAGAGACCCATGTCATCAACAGATAAATTACACGAGCTGTATTTGAATGAGGACATTGAAGTGTCCAGTTGAGTCCTGTTGCACAGAAAATTATTTTATGCCTCCCTGTATTCCATCACCACTGCATGGGCCTGGTGCTGGTTCACACTGTGTTAACCTTAGGTTCTGATGCTGCCACGAGCCCCAATCACCAATACACCATCGCTTCTTAACAGGATAACTGAGATAAATTCAGGGTAATCCCAAAGTCCAGTTAATCCAAGTGGTTCACAGAGGGAGTCATATTAATGCAAAATGAATATGTTGATCAATCAACAAAAGGGGAACACAGAAAGGACAGCTGAAGAAGCAATTGCAGAACTAAACCCTCATCAGAAGAATATCAAGTCAGAAATGTAGATTTATGTTCAAATTCAGATTGATGAGCATTACCATGAATTCTGTCTTTATATTTTCACTTCACCGGCCCACAATAAGATATACAATAAAACGAGTCTCTCTTTAAAATTGCAATTACTTTCTGAGGAAATTAATCATATAAAGGAACAACGTGATAAGAACTGCTAACAGGTTATTACAGCATGCTGTGTTCATCATGGCTAAAAACCTACCTCACCATCAGGAGAGAACAAAGTGCATTCTGGAGCCAGATTTCACATTAAGGCAATTTAAAATATTCCAGACTGCCTAATTTAGGGGTCGGACTTCTGTGTACCTTAATTCGACAAGATTAATTATACAATTAAATCCAAACTTCTCTCAATTATGTGGAGAAATGCTGCCTGCCTGCTCGGGCCGACCCCTCACCTTTGCTGAGGCGAGGTACCTGATAAGCATAATTTCAACTGGAGCAGAAGAAATTGCTGCCTATTTTGATGCCGTGTTCGACTCAGCACATTATGGTTCTTAATTGCCGGCAGACTTTGTAACTGTGCCCTTGACATGGAAAGGCAAAATGTTATGCCATTCACTCGCACATTACTGAACGTGCAGGAGCTCTTTCCTGATTGACAGGACAATCCACTGAAACAAAAGACTTAATTGTGTGTCAATTGATTTTGTAATTACAATTGGCAGGCTTGCCACTTCGGTTTCATTGATTTATCATCTGTGACGAACGACTACCTAATGACATATTATGGTGTTAGCATCGTAGTAGTCTATGTTGTCTCCAAAATGTTGCGTTGGCGTTGTTTAGAAGGCTGATCTATTGTATTTCAGTAGGCCTACGGTTTAAGGGCACAAACCAGCCAGGTAATGTGAATGTCTTCTCTCAGTAAAATGTATTCCTAGAGTGCCCTTTCATAGAAGATTGTCCCCTTTACAGCTACATTAAGGGGCCACTGACATCCAAAATGCGAGACCACTGCTAACCCCCAATCGTGTTCCTTTCATATTTATGTGAAGGCTATGAGCTGATCCAGCAGGACTGAGTTACAAAGAGCAGGTGGGCTCATCCTCCTTGACAAGCAGCCATTATCAACACAGTTCTTGGAGTGAGAGAGGAAAACCACCAGGGATGGGTGTAAAACCTCTTTCAAAGACCTTCAAAATCCCAGTTTCTACCCTCGCTCTCTCTCTCAATCCCTCTCTGTCATCATTTTATTCGCCCTCTCTCTGCTCCCTTCAGAGGAGAGGTGGGGAAAGGGGGGGGGAATGGTCTACTTGACCTTAATCTGCCCAGTAGTGAGTTTCAGAGAGATGACATGCAACCTCGGAGGTAAAGGGCAATTGTTTCCTTTTCCCTCTTCTGAGAGCCAATTTACAGCCCCTGGGGACTTTTTTTCTAAAGATGCGAACTATTTCCAGTTCTGCCACATTGTTTTTGAGTCACTCAGCTGGAAGGCTCTAAAGCAAGCACCTTCCCTTTCCTTAGTCTTAATCGCCCCCTGGCCCGTTAAATTCCACTCGTACCTCCTGTAACAGAGGAGGTTGTATAGAGTGGTATTTGCATTTCATGGACTACTGTATGTGTAACCTATAATGGAAAATGTCCGCTGCTTGCTGCAAAGGCTATTGGAACAAGTCAGCAATAACATTAATCTCGTGGAAGCCCAACAACTTGAATTGAGCATAAAATGCCAATAAGGGAATAAATCTCATTGGTGATATTCTGTGTGCATACCCTCAGGTAATGAATGAGAAGCGCCATCAGCGGCAAATGGCTTAAGGACTGGATATAGCCTATACTCTGCAATCTGCATCAAATCCAAGAAATCCAGAGTAGTCTACATTGGTTATATTGATTTTATGAGCAAGGAACTAAATAAACTAAAAATATAGCCATTCAAATCAAAAATCTCTTTCCAGTTACATCATCTGCACCTTCATGAGCCGAGTGTAATGTCCAGATACTCTGGCAAGAGATTTCCACCTTTGATTTATAACAGTCATTTCGTACTTCATATTCAAAAGGCGTGACGAGAACTGATTCAGTCAGTTGATCATTTCACCTTCAAATATTTTGATACAGACAAAACATCACAAACAGGATGCACCGTTGCTGGATTGTTAGTTTGTTAGTTGCTCCAATCACAGCCACCTCATTAGCTCAAACAAGGTTGACTTGAGGACATTTCACTTGAATGACAGACAAAAGTGATTCACTGCATCAAGCTATGCCAGCTCGTCCACATCAGAATAACGCGCATTCATTTCTCCAACTATAAACAAAGCATTAGTTTGGACTAGAATTTTTAAATCACTTTGTCAACAGACAAAACTGCAGCTCAGATTTTCTAATAAAGCCACAAAGCTCTGACAGATTTGCCAAGTTCTCATATAGAATAGTCAAGAAGTGATGCATATTTAACAACGAATAAAGGCAAAGGAATTAACCATGAGACAAGTCTTGCAGAGCCAATGTGAGGCATGAATGAATAATTCAGAGTGAAGTTATTAAGTTATTTGTTAACAGTAAATATTCTGTATGTGTCCCTGAGAGCATGGTCTTTTAATAATTTGGAATTTTTAAACTTTAATGTTTAGCTCCATTCTGGAAATAATGGTGCTTAGCTGTAATTGATTCTTCCGGCGTGGAGTAATTATGATGGCTGTGTCAGAGTGAAGCCTGATCCACTTGGCCCTGGGTGATAGGAGAGAGAGCGAGGGGAGAACAGAAAGATTTACAGACAAGGAGGAAAGGCATTGGTGGAGACGCAGGCTTGGATATATCACATGACAGATAGTCTGACTGAACTGGGGGCAGAATACAACTCACTGGTGGGAACAGGCTCCAACCCTGAGCTGTCCATCTTCTAATCCTCTTTTTTTAAGGCCTGTTCACTCAAACACTTTATGTCCACCGGTCTTGTTTATTTAGATGATTTGGGTGTGATAAACACCCTTCACATATTCTGTCGCTCGTATCACTCTATTTGCCACTCTTACCATCCTTGCCCCTCGAAAGTGTCTTGTTGCTTGCAGGTCACCATGCCAACTGCAGCAGACTGAGTCGATCTCAGCAGGGTAGAATTGAATCCATCAGGGCTCAGTGTTAATTACTCACACATCCACAGGGCTCTGAAGTGAGACTGGGCTGACATACCCTGCCACTGCTCTTTAAAGGGAATGATCCCACACGCATGTGCAGAGTCTTTGTCTATATAGGGCCCATTACCTTGGCACAAATGAATAATGTAAAAGTCAAACATCCTAAACACCGGCCATATCCAGCGATGCACACAAACACTGGGCAAAACAGAGCAGGACACAACAGCCCCCCCCACACACACACACAAGGTAAAGGTGCACGGTCATCTGCGACTGATGGGGTTTCCCATAGGTCAGCGCCACACGCACCACTTAATGGGGACCGCCAGGAGAGAAATGCCAATTGTCTTGTGGGTTAATTCCCTACAGCCAATACACAGACAAACACACACACACACACACACACACACAGGGTCCTGTCTAGAGCGGCATAGCAGGCCCAGGTCACAGCTGCTCTCCCCCACCTCGGGAGGAATTGCTTCCATTTGGCCTGTCACTTTGGCCAGGGCCACTGTGGCTTTTCTCATTTGTCAGAGAGTGGGGGCGATCCTCTGGCTCTCATGGCTAATCTGTAGCCGCAGGCTAGAGGAGACACACACACACACACACACACACACACACACACACACACACACACACACACTCTTTTCTCTCATCTAACTGATATAGGCTTTGGTTCACCAGGGTCTTTTCATTCTTTGCGTTCAACAGAGGAAAACAAGAGCAACAAGTACGAGACAGACAGAGAGAGAGATGTCAACAGGAGCAAAGTCAAGGATACAACCTCTCATGGAAATCCATTTGTGATATACACATTTGATCCACACAGACTGGATGACGATGAGATTATATTCTCACAAATACTGCAAAATCATTTGTGCTTGAAAAACTATGACTTGATAAACTACAAACAACACACAATGGTAACTGGACATGGTTTTGGTGATTATTGTCTGATGGAGACACAAAACGTTTACCTGTAACACCAAGGAGTCTGGGTTCCTCATTCTCCTCCTCATCTGTGAATGCTCAGTTAGCACTTGATTAGGGGGGGAAATGATTCAGGAAGTCTCAGAGAATGATATGAAGGTCCAAATAAACAAGCAATTGCCTGTATTCATAAACAGAAGCACAGAATTCCTTTAGACCAACTTTGGCTTGATTTTATTACAGTGTATTGTGAAATAATTATACCATAACAGCCAAGCAATACTGGCTAGTAACATTTTACAGCACTGAGGGAGCGGAAAAGTCCAATTAAAGAGCTGTCACACAAGGCTTTGAGGGAAACACGGCCAACGTGCTGTGCCAAAACCGATCCTATCATTAGAGGCTGCCATCGCTTTGAGGTACAAATGCTTTCAAGTCTTTCTTTCAGTCGGCTTCCGCTGCAGTCAACAGGTGATGGCTCTACTTGATTATTAGCCTGCTTTAAATCTACTAGTATCAATATGCAGCTACCTGTGAGATCTATATTGGAATGGAAATATATTCCTATGATCAAAGGCAGTTCGAAGTTGGTTTGTCTCTCAAGATAAAAAAACAAGTAAGCCAAGGCTCTCTTGATGCTTTTAACATGGAGAGACAAATAAAACAACTCCACGGGCATTGAATGGGACACAGTGTCAGTACAACAAGGGTTAGAGCTACAATGAAATAAAACCCAGACAATATTGTTTGTTTGGAGCATGTCTGACTTTTTTTCTTAAGATAACATTTCTAAATAAAGCTAGGCTTTAGCATTTGGAAGACAATCTTGCCCATGTTCATAAATACTGCTTGAAACTGTGTCATTGAAAAAACCCGATATATGCTTGGTTATGATTTCACTGACTAACTGCAGGTGACTATTAAACAGGTGTGTATCAACACTGCAACTGTTGTGGTCTAAAACTGTGCCATTTAAACATGCACAGCATATCTCTTTTTAAACACACATACATGTTTTATATTGAGATATGTATCCGTTTTTCTTCATTCCCATGCTTATAATTGCAGGTAAAATAATAACATTACCGGTGATTAATCCAGAATCACGTTAAATAAATAAAAACTGATTTGAGCACCTGGGATTAAGTTGATCCTCCCGCCAGCTCTTTGGTGACCTTTAGAAAGTTTTGGCCTGTCGAACTGCTCTGAAAAAGGGACAGGAGGTAAAGCACTGGAGTTAAAGGTGAGGAAGCTTCTCACTCTTTACCTTAATAAGACTGCCTTCTCTTCTGAGAGCAGCGCCTCTAAAAAACTTGAACTAAAAACAAACATAGGTGATCATGTAACTTCCTAACTATCCAGTTCAGTTTGCCACACACACTGATCAAAGTCTCATCTTTAATTTACAAATCATTGCAAAACATGTTAGAGAAAACACCATTTGAGTGATGGTCATAACTTTTTAAGTATTTCTGACAACCTTAATGTATTCCCAAGTTTAATTATTTCTTAATATTGACATTTCTAATTAAGCAGCATAATTGGAAAGCCTGTGTGCAGTGGCAATCACTTAAGCGACCACTGAAAAATTAATATAAAATTATTAATGAATACTACAGCTTTTAATTGCTGTGTACCCATATTCATAATTGCTGCAGCTTCCTCCTTGAAATGACATGATGACAAATACAAGTGTCATGTCAGCGCTTTCCTTCTTCATCTCACACCTCAATCAAAGCTAATCCATTTCACCGCTGCTATGAACACTGAAACAAATTAAAGTCCCATTTCACTTTCCACCTTCATTAATGCATCTTGTTTCCTAGGCTACAATCATTTAGTAACTGTGGAACAAACAAATTCAAAGAAGGGTGCGCTTTGATATTTTGAGAGGAAGACGTGGATGGAGCTTACTGGGAAAACAAATCAGCCCAGAGTTTTAATCCTCCAGCTCCAAAGTGTTCTGCACATGTTTATCACGTAAACAAAGCCTTTTTCATCTGAACAAACATTTTAATATTAGACTTTGGAAGCTTATGCCCACAGAATAATGTTCATAATTCAAACTTTGCCTTGCCAGTGTTATACTAGTAAGTACACCCTGTATTTAATAGTCCCTATCCAAATAGTGACAGGAGACAGCATGAGCAGTAACTGCACAATGTCATTATGTTCGTAGTGTTTCCTCCTGTGGTGTGATGTGACAACGCCAGACACAATGACCCAATTTGCCTGAGTGGCTATAGGGGGTGCCAATGGTAGGTTGGCTGCATCATAAATACTCTACAAAGACCTTCTTCAAGGCAATAATACTTGTTTCTTGTATGTAAAGAAAGTCAGCCACATAAAATGTCACATTTTGAGGGTGTTTACATGCTACATTTTCTTCTTCACTCACAGATAACGAAAAAAATTACAGAGCCTAAAGACATGCAGGGCTGGTGGGGGCAATGATGAGTTCTCAGACTAGCCTCTTTCGCATGCAAATCATATCTGAATTTCTCATTAGCATAAATGCATGAGCAACTTTAAATGCTTTTAATTTTCAATCTCGCCAAGCAGAGGAGTAATTTGTCACTGTCAGGATGGGAGACTAAAAGGGGGGGACCAGAGGGAGCCAAGGACTCCACGCTAAACTGGAATCACAGAAAATTTCTGATTTACTAATTGACTGATGTGCAGTTCAGTCGAGTTGCCTTGAAGGTGTAAATAATTCTGTGTATATTCAAATGGCAAAAATTAGAGAGTGCGGGGTGGATACGGAAAAGCACATTACGTGATGCTTTTCCCCAGGCCATACTTTTTTTTCTGGTGATTCTAATTTCCAGCCTTTTACGTTTTCACTCTGTCTCTTTAAAGGGGTGTTGTTTTAGTACATAATCACAGATAATCAAGTGGAAATTAAAACAAAATGTCAATTTTTTTTTACATCTCTTTGCCATTACACAAAAAGAGGCTGCTCAAAGCTATTCGGCAGTAGAGCACAAAAACATTCCCAACAGCTTATCATATAAGCGGTTTTAAGTCATTTCAAATTGTATCTTCATTCTTTCAAGATGTAAGATCAATTGACACAGCACTCTGAAGTCTAGGCTAAACCACTAATGCCTCATTTTTTGAACAAAGCAGTTCAGATTCAGATAGACCTTGTTAGCTAAATTTAGCTGTAGGTGAAAACAGGGGGAAAAGATTTAACAAGCTCCCGATTTAAACGACTAAAACCAATTATGCAAACATAATTAGTATTCCGTAAGAAAACTAAAGACAAGTGCAGCATGGGGCTAGCTGCTTACCTCCAAGGAGGGCCCCATCAGACAAGATCTTAGTGGATGTATCGGTCATGCATGCCATTGCCTCACGAGCCTCGCAAAGATGGAGACCACATCACAGTAGCAACTTCACACCTCCTGTGGGCATTTGAAAGCAAGACGAGAGGGAGACAGTTTAAAAAGAGATGTGAAACACTTAAATGGGAAGTCATAATGAGCAATTAAAGAGTCTCTGGCCTAAATTAGGAGTTCCAAGGTGAAACTTTTATGCAGCAGAATTATTTAAGGGATGACAACAAATTCATCATTCATCGCCATCACTTACTGCAAGTTCATTACCTTTTACTCTGTGTGCCAAAGACTTTTTAGACCAACTTCGCACCTCAGCTTGACTCTAGCTAACAGCAACATTTTGAAAGCAGTAGCCAAATATATTCTTCTCACTTAACTTAGCTGTGACATATATGATATAAAATGAGTACCCTTTTGTTCACTTGTAAGGATGATAAACTGTGGTTACTCTCTACATCTTAGTCACTACCTAGGTATTATTAAGTTAAATTTTATACAATTTTTACATTAATGCTTTTGAACACCAAAAAAAAAAACTTTATCTTTTTATCACGCTTCAACCAGACAGCCCTAATCTCAATTTAAAGCTTACTATCTTTTTTTGGACACATCTCTAGGTCTTCATTAGAGAGTAGCTGGCTCAGGTGTCAGGGATACAGTTACATTAGCTTCTGTGCTAACTAGTTAAACAATGGAAACGCTATTAGCCCCAGAGCTTTCCAATTAGACAGAGCAGCTGTGAAATGAGCTAGTATCAGCACTCACAAAAACAGTGTACCTGGGATGGGTGTATGTTTTCTGATGTTTTCTGTGTCAGTTTAAAGAAACAGTAAGGCATATAAGTAGGTTGGAAACTGGTTAGCTAGTTAACCTAGCTAAATAGATAGCTCCTCTAACCCAGTGCAGTCGCTGGAAAAACAACTCCAGCAGAAGGGATGGACTTCTGACAGATCAGGGGGCTGTCAATCATCCAAGCATGGCAACAGGCTGAGAGTAATTGAGTTTAGGTTTCATGTTGAGTGCATTGTTGTGACAACTCATCAGGGCAATTAAAAAGTGTGATATTTGTTATTTAACAACCTTTTGCATTCAAAGTTATATGAAATATTAAAGGAAGTGTACACTAGTACATTGAAAGAATTAATTATATTATATTGCATTGCATTCTTTTAATTTAAAACTAATTTATGTATGGACTTTACGGCTGGCAATCATTATGAATAAAGCCTTGCAACAAATCTACATCTGTACTTTTAATGAAAATAAAAGGAACTATTCAAAAATGCCTCAGCAAACAATATAAAGATAGATTCAATTTTTTTCATATGTGACACATGACAACAATAACAAATAACAAAAATATTCTCATTAAGATGCAAATTCAAAATTGAATCAATGACACTTTTATATTGTTTGGTAAACTGGCCTTGTTACACTAGCTTAGAAGAACCAAACATTAGAATTTTATGTGGTCATTTCGAGTGTTGTGGCCCACATTTTCTGTGAAATGACAGGGTCATACACTATCATTTGACCCATAAGAAGCACACACCAATGTGACTACAACTCATCCTGCATGTGGGCCTTCCTGGTGTATGGTGGTATACATCCTAATATGAAGTCCAGCAGGAGCATGGATGGCAAAGGGTGCAGCTGTGCCATGTCCATATTTTGCAGCATGCTCATACTGCCCTCCAGTGTTGAAAGGGTGAACATAGTGAGAGGGACGCAGTTGTATTGAGGTCATTGGCAGGAGATGAAATTCACCTGCATCTTCAATCAGGCTTTTCTGTCTTTGACACTTGAAATAAACACAGAACTGTTAAGACATTGTATGCTCTCTTACTGTGCGACTTGCTCTGTCACAAACCCTATTCTCCTGTTTGAGAAACACTGCGACCCTGTGATCCTTAACAAACAACAAGGCATGTCAAATGTCTGTATATTTACTGCATTAAACAAATAATGTGATTCTGACTTACCTGGCGTCTGTTACATGAAAACAAGAACGTCACTGTATCGCCTAAAGTGCACGGATCTCCACGTATGATGTTCTAAGTTCAAATCAGGGTCACATTATGCTTTAAAGTGTAAGGGAGCAAATGAGCAATATTGGCCTATGTTGAGATGTGGGCTAGTAAATGAAAGACAAAATCTATGTTGGAGACTTAAATTCCATAGAAAGGAAAAATGGTTAACTTGACTTTTCAAACAATAGTTGATATGTGCACCTCAAGAGACATGTTGGTTGTTTCCACTTGCCCTCAGTCAGGTCACCTAATGAAGTCTTTCAAGCAACTGACCCTTAAGAATCTTGGGAAAGAAGATATTTTTAATGTGCTGCTTTTTAGCAAAAGTTACAAAGTCTTGCTTTAAATTACTGTTCTCTCACTTAACCCTTTCATGGATGCAGGGATAGAAAAAGTCCCTGTATGTCTCTTTTCGGATGACAACAGAAAACTTGGTTCAATACAGCTGTCAATATACCTACATAACATACAACAAATGCAGCTATTAATACAACTATTGTACAGCTAATTATATTGTAGACGTGTCTATTATGTATGGACGCTGAGAACGACCATGCTTGCAATTTCTTTTTTAATGCCTTTATCTCAAGATCACGAGTTAATTATTTGGTTATCTCAAGATAACAAAGCTCGTTTTCTTTTGATAACAGTAACATTTATCTCGGAGTCTTCTCCCTAAATGACAAGGACTGATCTGAATGTTATCTCTAACAGAAAGAGAAAATGCAATTTCTGCCTGTGTTAGACCTTGATTGAAGTAGTCCGATTCCATGATCAATATTGCGTACTGCTTGATCTGACATTTTCAGCTTAAATCAGTTACTACAGTTGTCAAGACGCCATCTATGCATGCAACAACTTGTTACTTGGACAACTTGAATTGAAAGGTTTCAGATATTGACCTTCCACTGTCTGTAAAGTGAACATGAACCTTCAGTTTGGCCATAACACAAGCTGATACCTTTCATTTAGCAGGGAAACACCACCCTCCAGTTTATTATTGCATCAAGGTGTTTTCTCAACATTTGGAGCAATTAAACTCTTAAATGAAAGGAAGGAAGAATATTATGGGTGCTGTTACAGTCATTATCCACTAGATGGCAGCTCTGTTCCACGTATGGCAGATTAGCTAAAAGATTGTAGCATTTCCCCACCATGCTTAACACATATCAAGAAACAGATATTTTTCAGACACAAAATATTTTATTTGAAGCACTTAGTTCTGACTGACATACATTATCCAACAGATAATTTGCCAGCCCACTCCATATGCCTTGAACTGGAAGCCATTGCCTAGCATTGCATTACTTTACTGTCCATCACAGCAGCAGATCCAAAACTACCAAATCCATACAAAAATTCACAAAAATACAGATGCCAGCCAGCAAAATATCAAAACCACATCCATTTCGTCCTAGTTGCATTGACTGCTTGGAGAAATTTCTACAAATGTCATCAAAAGCAATTTGTTCCAATAATATATCAGCGACAGCTTCCATACAAAATTCCCACTGTGTTATTGCAGCAGCAAACAATACAATGTGTTATTATTGTGCACTGATGCAAGAAGAACATGGTTTGTTAGTGTCGTGACAGCAGAACATCTTGTTTGTGGAAGCCGGAAAGGCCAAGGCCTGACCATAATGCAGCAGCACTGTATCAGATTTGACCTTTGACATAAAGGACATGCTGGACCTAACCAGTGAAGAAAGTTGCAGTTGAAGATGGGCCTGTTGCGGTTCCCTTAAGCACGTACAGGGAAAGAAAGAACGATAGGAGATTAATCTTTGTGTACTCTGAATGACTCGCTTTCCCTTAACTTCCCAGAAAGTGCCTGTTGGTAGAAAACATGATGCCATTCCTCTTAGAAAAACTAACACCTATTGCTTGGTGATTGGTGAAGTCAGAGGAACACTTTTTTGTAAGGAACTTAATCCACAAAAGATGTGAAAGTCTTTGTCAGTTTTGATAATATATATTTGCCCGACTGAAGTGTTATTCATCTTTGGCAATGTGCTAAATATAGGAACTGTGAGCACTATAAGCAAAATAGCATTCTCTGAAGCTGAAAAATTATTTATCTAGTTTTAAACCTAAAATCCGTTCCATTTCCAATTTTGTTACAAAAATATGAGGCCTCTTGTTTTATATTTCAGACAAGATTGTTTTTAGCTTCTTGGAGATACTGAGTTGAAATGCAGAATTTGCTTTAGAGTGAAAAGGTCCCCTGAATTATGGTAGGTACAACATTCTGTTTAAATGCTTTGGAACATTTGCGTGGTATTAGACTGATACAGTTGCTTTTTGTCTGATAACAATTTCAACTTGATTCACAAGTTTAATTCAAAGGCAGTGCAGATCAGGGTTTGAGGTAAAATTGCAACTATTAGTCCATTAACTGATGGACAGGAAATAATCACCTACTAGTTTGATGTTCGATTAATCGTTTAATCATTTTTTATTTATCGTTTAATTTTAAGTATTTGCTGTTTCCAGTTTCTCAAATGTGAAAATTTGAGGCTTTTTTTCATAATATATATTATTAAACTAAATATCTTTGGGTTTTGCACTGTTGTTAATACATCTCCTTGGCGTGTGGGAAATTATAAAATTTCACTATTATCTGGCAATTGGTTGACTAAACAATGAATCGATTAATCACAAAAATAATGAAAATAATCGTTAATTGCAGCCCTAGTTCCAGGACTACTGTATTCCTCTCACCTCAGATTCCCATTATAGTAACTATTAAATAGCACAGCGTTACAGCAGACCCACCTGTATATTCTGTCTTATTTGCATAGAACCTGTGTTGCATCATTCATAAAGCGCACTACAATGCTTCCATTCTTTTTGTACAACTTTCAACAAAACACTTGTTTTTGTTAGCAAAGTCACCAGTCTACTAGTTAATATGTTCTAAATAATATCTAGCCTAACTACAAAAGTGCACCAAACTAAATTGAACACAGAAAATACACTAAATAACTTTCACTTTCATCATGTCATTATTTACAGTCAGATACAAATATGTTTGCATTCATTCAACACAAAAAATAAAAATGTTCCTATTAAGGCGTAACTCTGCAGACACATTAAATTGCCATGCAAATACACACAATCCATTGCAAGCAAGCAATGATACACTGAGATAGAAAGCTGACATTGAAAAGTGTATATACGGTCTTCTGCTTATTCCAGTTTTGCTATGACACGTGTATTGTGTTATTCTGGATCACAAACACATTATGTAACTTTTTCAGGCTTTTCTGGCAAAGTGAGAACAAAAGGAAAAAGGACGCCTTTTGCCTCGAGAGGCGCCTTCAGCGGCTCCTCAGTAAAGTAGGAATTCTCCTCCTCCACTACAAACTGAAGAGTCTGGCTTTTGTTCACACAGTAGATGCAGTTCCCGATCACGGCACACCTGAAGGGTAAATGACTCCCAAGCCTCTGTGATGCGCAATCATGCCACATTTTCACTATGGTGTTGTACTTGAACACGGTGATGCCCTGCTCGCGGTTCACATCGAAGCGGTAAATGAAGCTTTTAAAGGCCACCATGTCGGTGGACTTCTTCCTGCTGTTGTTGTAGGGGCACTCCTGCCACTCGTCCCTCTTGGGGTCGTACTTAAAAAGGCGGTAGAAGAGAGAGCCTCCTGAGACGTAAAGTTCTCCGCTGCAGGTTGTAGCTTCATGGGCCACTGCGAAGGCTCCCTTGGGCAGGGCGGCCACTGTGGTCCAGCGGTCCATTCGAGGGTCATATTTTTCCACTGTAAACAAACATTCCCCTCCAATGGCGTACAAGTAGCCATCCATAGACACAAGCTTTAGCTGGGCACGAGCTTGGTTCAGAGGTCTGATCTCAGTCCAGCGGTTGGTTATAGGGTTGTAACAGAAGACCTTGTCTGAGACCTTGCCCTTCTCCCCGAACCCCTTTATTCCACCTGCCACAAACAGGTAGTTATGCATGGTACAGATCCCGCACCCTTTAGTGTTTATGTCCTCAGGCATGGCAGTCAAAGGTCTCCAGTCATTTGCTGTTTCGTTAAAGTAGTAAATCATGTGATTCTCCTCCAAAGACCCAACTGACAACGGGCTCTGTGGTCGGCTGCCGCAGCGGCTCGGAGGCCGACTCCCAACGCGATCAAACACATCGTTTATCTCTGCCACCATCAGAGTCTTCCTCCCCTCCATTCTCTTCCTCAAGATCAGATCCCGCTCAGATCCAGTCAGGCGCCCGTACACAGCTGGGTCTTTGAGGATCTGGAGGAAGTTGTCGCTCATGAATCCGTAGGCGGTCTCCTTCAGTTCACTAAGTCGCTGCTTTTTGGCGATGGTCACAATCTCATAGCAGTTCTCTGCAGTGATTTGTGCAGACATGGAGTCCATGGCCGCCTGGACAGCACAAGGGATCTGGAGGATTTTAGCCCCAGTGATGACATCTACAATATTGTCCTTGCCAACATTCATCCGAGAAGTGTAAACATAGTCTATCAATGTGGACAAAGTCTTGTAACTCACGCCCTTCACTTTCAGGATATCTCGTGACAGACGTGCTTTGAAGTAGTCACTTTTCTCTGCCAGGACAGACTTGTGAGCCTTGATTGTCTGCCCACCGACTTCGATGACTAAATCAGGCTCACTTTTAGACTGTGTATTTTCACCGTCCTGGCTGCTGTCCTTGCCCCCGAGGTTCGATTTTAGAACTAACCAATCAGTTTCCTGTTTGGCTTGGCTGGGCAAGCATACGGAGGAATCTGCACTGTAAGACACCTTAGCTCTGGCGCCATTGTGGGTTTCACTACTCGCACAATTTTGTTGCATGCCGGCAATGTGATTGGACACAGCAGAGTCAGTGCGAGGAAGGAAATCCGGAGTTCCCTTATCGCTGGAGAGATGAAACTGATCACCTCTTGAAATGTACGAGCCGTTACCTTTCTGATGATCAATATGGTTGTTCTCCATCAGTCTCCCGTCCAACAGGTATTCCTTCTCAAACACTGGAGGAGGACTGAAAACCTGGTCGTCCTGCAGGAATCCTTGGACATAACCTGGACATAAATTCCCATCTTTGTCAGAAGGCGTGACAAGGTCAGGGTTCACGGCGTGGAGGATGACATCAGCCTTCACAGTGATAGCCCCTCCTCCCTGTCTCCGGCATTGGTTCATCTTGGCGTACTCACTGGTGATGGGAGACTCCACCGATCATGCTGAGTGGATGGACAAACTTGCGATTGTACTCCTCTCCGTTTACCTACATGAAGGGGAAAACAAGGAGGAAATTTAACCAAGGCCCCACAGAGGAGGGAGAAAATGAGTCTTGAAGCTGCAAAGACTTCGTTATTCTCTAAGGGGCGCCCTTTCTCTTTCTGTTTCTCAAAAAGCTTGAAAACCCTAAAATTGTAAAGGAAAAAACTACTTTGTGCTGCCATTGCCAACAATGCTGTGTAACACACTCCTGTATAATTGTGTCATCAGTTCAGTCAAACCAACTGCAGTGGCTCTGACGGTTTATGTGCAACATCTACAGCTTAACAAAGAAACAGAAGCAATCCCCACAGCTTCTTGTGACTGTAAACTGCATGACCTACTGCAATAATCACCCTGCCTGTCCATTATTTGTGGCAATCTGAAGACATTCGGAGCGCATGCGCAAGTGTTGTTGCGTTGATGGAGGTATTCATCTCTAATATGACGGGCAAAGGGCGTTAGGAATAATATCAAAACTCCCGCCTCTTATCTAACGCATTCACCGAAATAATAATAATGTCGGACAAACGCTGAGAAAACTGCGTTTCATCATTTAGTCAAAGCCAGAACGAATAGAAGCATTTTACCTAAACATCATTTTAATAAAATTAGAAACCACAAATAAGGATTTATGTCCATTGACAAAGTGACCTACCTGCGTTTCCACGCTGATTAAACAGCAGCTCGGCACCAGCAGTCTGCCTGCCAGTCCCTCCACACACAAAGCTCAGTTACGTAAGGCAGTCGCAATCCTGCGCTCCCCTGGATGACTTCACCTCACCGACAATTCCAGTTGTTTTATCGCCACCCGTTCACCGTTTGTCCACCGACCCACTCAGCTGCTCCTGCGCCGAAACCTGCCGGGTTTGAGCGCTGGAGGGTGGCGATCAAACGGTCAGTTCAGGTCGCACCTCCTTCAGATCAGCCGTCGCTAACTAATTTCCTCCGGTGGAAGCGGGGAGAGCTGCCGCGCGCGTTCTGTTCAGCCTCTTTCCCCCCACGAGACTGGAGCTGCCCCGCGCGTGGACGGCAGAGACACTGGCTCTCGGACCTGTTTGCGCTGTGATTTTTGTTGTCTTTTTTTAAAACAGTTGATTACAGCGAGGGGGCTATCGGTGATCTAAACCACGCCCCCTTCAGTCGGTATTAACCCTACACTCTACAGCACGAGGCTCCATCTGTTGTGCGCGAGCTGGACGGATCCCAGAGATGCGACATTCCTTTACGCATCATCCCTGTTCTGGGTACCACGATTGATGGGTCAGGGGGCTGACTGTATGGGAAATGCCCCTCCCCTGCCCTGCCAACACACATATATACCGAGACCCACCCAAAACCCATTTTAGCATAAAAAAATGTGACACTTTATGTAAAAAACCCCACATAAAATCAGTTGTTAGAGCATTACAGTGAAACTGGTACACGTTAAAATACAATCAAATGCCAGAGTCTCTAAGCTCCCAAAGGAGTTTTATGTTATGGTAACAGTATTTGAAAATCAATAAATATTATTAGTATTAGTACACTCCACCTGTTTGTGCATGAGAGGGTATCACAACATCTGTATGACTGACATGATCATTCTCTTAAATAAATTGTGAATGTATACGTGAGGCAGGTTTAACCTCAAAGCAGCCTGACAGTGATCTGGAAATATGAGTCACACTTTCCTTTTGGAAAGGAACCAACACCACGAGACTCAGCCCCAATCAAGATAAAGCATTATAAGGCATATTTGCGTAATAAAAGCAGCAATGTTGTGCTTTGTATGGAAAAGTAACCTTGGAAATGGAAACGTTTTTGTTGCTACAGTATTAAAAGAGGCACACAAGTCATATACACTCAGCATGCGAAAAGGCTTGATTAGAAATCGCACAACCTCACAGGGCTGCAGCAGAGGCAGACGTTTTTATCCAGGGTCTATAACTTCTCCACCGTGGAGACTACATGTCTTAACAACTGGCCATGAGATATAAAAATAGAGGGGAGCCACCGCAAGGCCATCACACAACTATCAGCCCTGTGAGATTAGAGAGCATTCAGCAGGGAGGTTAGATATTCTGAGAACAAAGACTTGCTGAAGACTGATACACAAAATGAGTGGTCTCCATGGAAACCTCAGGGTTAGAAGAAAAAACAAAAGACTTTCAATTGCAGGGCTGTCCTGATATGCACCCACTGGCAACACCCAGCCAGACAAACTGATAACTGGGTTATGAGGTTGGTACAGTTAGACTGAGGCGTTGCCGCATTCTACTTGTTCATAAATACTAGCCAGTATTTAGTTACAGAAGTTAAATATTATCTTAGGTTCAAGTCAGATCGTCGGTTACTACCCCCAAAAAATCGGATCAAATAATATTTGGGAACAGCCCGGGGTGCCGTGGATTGTGGCACGGAAACAACTCCAACCTGAAATCATCTATTTTTGTTAGAACTGATAATATAGTGAAACGTGGTTATGCAACAGTGGACGTGGGCGTTACAAGAGAGAAAAAGTCTTGACCCTCTCTGTTTGGCAGTAGGAGAAATGAGCATTGAAATCCCGGAAGAGCTGTATCAGGCTCAGTTCCTGCGGCCCCTCAGGCACATTGCTAGTCCCAGCATGTACTGATGGCTGCACACAAGCAGAGTGGAGGAGAAGTACAAGGTTAGTTTAAGTCAGGAAAAATAGGCACACTGACACTCTGTCCTGCCCCATGTCTTGAATCTTTTGGCTTTAGTCACTAACCAAATACTTCAGCAAAAATGTTTTGTATTTAGCTGGAAACTTGCCAAAACTGCAGACATGTTGCCACAAAGTTGATGTGTTGGAGAGTCATCAGTTCAATAGAACTCCTGATAGATACGTTATAACTGCATGCATGCTTGGAAAATATAGTTCAAATGAAGTAAACAAGGTTGCTCAATAAAACTGTTTATGGATTTATTAATACACAAAACAGAAGGACATACACATGTAACAGTATAGAGCTTTGTGTCTTTTGTTTCTTTAAAATATCCTATGTGAGATACAAAGATGCATGAGGGGGAAATTCTCTCTCCTGCTGGTAATAACTCGTTCATCCCTTTATGAATAGAAACCTGGCCAGCCAGGGATTCTCATCAAGCCTTCCCAAACTAATTCAGTCACCTTTATAATCCCTTTTCTCCGTTTACAGAATGGTAGGAGCTGGTTCAATAGTAAAATGATTTGATTCCATATAAACACAGATCCTTTAACTGACCTCAAAACTCACACACGTGTAATCCTGAGTTGTCATAATTCATATTTACAATTCTGGCCTTAACAGATGATCTAAAGTCTTGCCAAAACCTAATCCTAATCTTATTAAAACTTTTATGAAACAAATTCAGGCCCATCGTTACCTTACACGTCTTTCAGTCATGTCTGAAGTCTCATTTCTTTTCAACACTGATTTAAATACTGAATTTCTATTCAGTCAACTGGTACAGCACAAACACTGGAGAGTACTGTATTAGCCATGTTACACAACAACAACCAACTTTATGGGAGGCTGCAATTAAAAGATCTTTCAGTGTTTTTCAAACTAGTTTGTCCTTTACAAGTACAGTATATCCTTTGATAGATTTGTACGATGTTGTTGGTGCTGTCAAGCATCATGATTGAGTGGTTAGATTGAATCCTTAGTTTGTTTTGTAATGGTAGGAGACATCATTAGAAACATCATGAGGATATTGTGAATGGTTCTTGATGCAGTTGTGGTTTCAAAAAGACATTTTGTTGTTCTGATTGATCCCAAATGTCGCATGAAGTGTAACAACAGATATCCTTGTGAGAGTTTTGTGCAGCACTTCTGTTTAAACCTAAAAAAAAAGAGAGAATGGGTAAGAGTTTTATGCAAGTAAGTGAGTGGTTTACTGGTCATTGATTAAATGTTATTTCCAACCTACCAAGATGCCTTTGGTGTCACATGTTGAGTAAGGGGATCTGCCAGATCATGATGGTGGAGGTGGTGTCCTCATGGCGAGACTGTTTGGTCTTCTTGTTGATCTTGCGGTGGCCCAAACCTCCAGACACCACAAGCAAAGAGCTGACATCTACTTTGTTGGGCCGGCGGCCCCTCTGGTGATGGGCTGGGTCATGGAGCATGTCATAAAGGGCCCCGTCCTCTGGCCCGTGCTCCAAGGAGCTCTGGGACTGAGCTAGGGAGCCGCAGGACGAGGACAGTGAGTCCTGGAGAGCCATGGTGGTACAGCCTGCCTCTCCCAACCACACACCCCGTCCTTGAGGGGGAGTCAGGGTTGAATCTGAGGGGGGCTGGGTGTTCTCCCCATCGTCTGTCTCTGTTGGCTGGGCTGAGGTGGGAGGGGTGAAGGATGGCTGGCCAGAGGGCCGGTTACACACTGCAGCAGCCACGGTGAGGAACTTGACTGGTCCGCTGTGAGCATGTAAGGACACCATACCCCGACCTGACAACAGGTACAGCCACTTTAATATTCATCCAGGACAATTTACACACTCACTTGTTTTTACCAACCATATTATTGTAATTCAAACCCAAATCACGTGTTATGCTGATATGTTAAAACATCTATGAGAATTAAATTAAAGCCTTTTGAACCTCTTAGGAATGAGAAAAATATAATTCCAAAGGTCCACTCATTACAAACTTGCAGCCCTAATTACATGTCTGTGTGTATGTAAGCAGTGATGAAGCAATTAGCTGATTTATCAATTAGTCAATAATCACAAAACAATTTTGATAACAGATAAATTGTTGGGAGTCATTTGTGAAGCCCAGAAACAGTTCCTGGTTCCAGCTACCAATGTGTGAAGATCAGCTGCTTTTCTCTGTTTTAATTCATATGAATATCTTTCGTTCCCCCTGGTCTCCGGGAGATTGAGAGTTTTTTTAAGAACAATCTTCAAACTTTTCATAGTCTAAATGATCAATCAATTAATCAATGTGATTCATTAATAATTAAATGAATCCTTAGTAGCAGGCCTATAAGAACGTTTGAATATGTGACAGTAGTTTTTTCAGTGTTACCTATGACCTTGGGGATCCCCTGAAGTCTGGGGACAGAGAGGGCCACAGTCACCCCCAGGTTGGTCCCTACCAGCAGCAGACCGTGACAGACCAGCAGACTGCTTACAGACACTCTCTGGGTGCCTTTGGGAAAAAAACAGAAGCATAACATTAGTTTAATCTGGCATGAATTAAATGGTGTTTAGTTAAAATGTAGTTAGAAATATTGAGACACCACTGACGAATGTTTCTTGGCAAACGTATTCTACCAGTGATTTACAGTTTTCAAGCATGATCTTAGTTAGACTGCACACAGATGCACCATGCTCATGCACACTTGTGAATCCTGCAATATCAGAAAAGGTGCATAGTTAATGGATCACTTGAATACAGTGTGGTGGTGGTGGGGGGGCGCACATATCTTTTTAGTGAGCAGGCGCATTTCTGCAGCAACGACGTTCAATGGTTATTTGTCTCCAGGGCAACGCACAGAGGAGCCTGAATAAAAGCGGCTCTTTTCAAGTGTCTGAACGCAGAAAAATGCCCCATTATGCTCCCCTTTGAGTCAGACAAACAAACACAAAAGTGTTATGTAACAGAATGAGTGAAGCGTAATGCTGTAATTAAGCAGGGAGCTCTGCCTCTGTGGCAGCTAACAGGACAATCTGACCTGACCTTTTCTCTTCCCTGCTAGTCAGAGAAATCACTGTGATGCCACTTTGGACAGTAAAGGCTGTGATTGCTGAGTTAACAGCACCTTTCAGTGAAGATGGCAATAAAGTCAGGCTTGCTGACAGCCTGCTGTGTTAGGTGACTTATTATGTGGAATTTGGCACTGATCTCAGAACGTCCCCTCACGGGAGCTTTGTATGGGAGAAGCTGTGCAACAAATGGTATCTAGTCAGACATTTTTATCATCATTTTTTATGATCATAATAAGAATGTAGGGTTCTGCAAAAACAGTCTTTTCAGTCTTGCTATGTGGGAGGCGAGACTGTCATGAGTCATTACTGCTGTAACAGCTTGACTTGAATTTCCTCCCTCAAAGTAATCCTCTTGGGCTTTAGGAAAAATTACTGCCAGTCTCTCAGCCTGACCCCCCTCACTAGAGCTGACCCCTCGCATGGGGCACATGGCATACTGCCACCCTTCCACTAATCATGCCCGATAGGCAGGGCAGGTACAGCTGAAGACTGGGCCCGGAGTTGTGCCCACATGTGCTTCTAATGAGGGTCCAGAGTTAGCAGAAACACACAGACTGCTGGTCGGGGGCCTTGCTCAACTTCCTCCTTTCATAATATTTGGAGTTCCCCACCCAGAGGGTGAACTAAAATAAACCTAGAGTGAACGTCAACACGGCCCAGCTCTGGCCCTGATCCTACACCAGAGCACCACTTTGATCTGCACTTAGTCCTGACAACCAACAGCAGGAGGGAGGAGCAAATCCCAAACATTACAATAATGCTCTATATCAGCCATCCAGTCTAGAAATAACTCAGATCAGCACAATGTGAGGACTTGTGCTTTTGGTTTCTATCACAGGAAGATATATCCTCTTTCTACATTATGCCTACTGTAAAGCTAATGGAAGCGTTCTTGAGTTCACACCCACATTTCC
Source organism: Nannoperca australis (assembly GCA_036023655.1). Lineage (NCBI taxonomy): Eukaryota > Metazoa > Chordata > Actinopteri > Centrarchiformes > Percichthyidae > Nannoperca > Nannoperca australis. Next base: position 38,326 of record JAVQJD010013134.1, read on the forward strand.
TCTTAGCAGATCTAAAATGTGTTCACCCAATGATACAAACACAAATTATATCAACTGCATTGCATTGAGAGAGCAATGTTTAGGGTGCTCTATTCTTATGAACGTATATGCACTTAGGTGCAGCAGTGGTTTGAGCCAAATGCTAACATAGCATGGCAACGTGTTCACAATGACAACATTTTAGCAACTAGAATGTGTAATATTTTTAGATATTAGAGATATTACAAGATAACATGAGAAATACGGTCACACATATCTTGAAATTATCATACACGTTATAGCTCACTGACTCAAATTGAGATACGATTCCTGATGATCAATCTACCATGTTTCCAAGTAGAAGATTAGATTAAGTTTTAACTGGAGCGACTTCACATTGCATCTATAGGCTGTTAGTCCTATCCTGTCTACTCAATCACTATATCTGTGAGGGAGTGGATATTCATTCAGAAATAACTTATCCATGTTGGGATGTGTGAAACAATGGTGGCATACAAACAAAGAAGGGCTGGAGGTGTTATTTACTGACCCCCCCCGATATTTGTGTCTCATTAGGCCATGCATGGCTGCCTATTTAGGTCACAGAGCAGAAGACAAAGACTGTCAGCCAGCTAACCACCATCCTCTGGGACATCATCCCAGTCTGTTTTGATGGAAGACTGCTGCTTTTTGAAGTGAACACAATTTTCATGTTCAATTTTAACTTAATTTATTAATGATTTGCCCCAAGTTTTATTTAAACTCTTGTACGCTTCCTGATGTGGATTCCTTGTCGCATTTTACTGTGGAAAATAAATTCAGTGGGACCTGGCCCTACAGAGGTTCCATAAAAAAATAAAAAATAAAAATAAATACACACACATATATTGAGATTTTATCACCCAATCAACTACTAATACCGCTAAATTACCCTAAAACATGAGCCGCATAGGTTTCTTTAATAAACATTAGCTATGAGTTATTGTGAAAATGACTGCTATTACAGCTGTCTGTTTAGCGCTTGGCTAAGGAGCTCCTGTCTGCAATGAAGGAAGTTAGCAGAATTACTCCAACATGCATGAACATGAGAAGGATAACCCCACCTAGTGCACCTCCTGTATTTCAACACTGCACCGTTTATAAAGGCATTCACACAGAAGGAAACGCCCCATGTCTCTGATTGTGAGCCTGATTGTGTGCGGTAGATGTGGTGAAACTGCATTAGGATCTGTAATGTAATACTCCCATCGTAATAAACGTGGACTTCCTGGACAATTTGGTTACACAGAAATAGGATATTAAATATCAGAACAATGTCAATTCTTATCAAATATTATTTTGAGCTTTTGTCTCGGTAAATGTACATTAATGGAGCACAGAATTGCAGATGAAACCCCATCAGTGTGCCACTAACACATCGATTGCATGCAGTCCCTGCTGTCCAAACAGTTTGAATGGCAGTTCCAATTACATCAGAGTTTGTGCAGAAACAGCACATTTTTCAGTCTCATTCTGCTCCACAGCAGCAGCCAGCAGTAATAAACGCTGCTTTGGAGCGTCCAGACCACAGAAAGAGCATCAGACAGGTGGACTTCATGCAACTGCTTCATAAAATATCCAAATCACAACTACACGACCAAGTTGGTGATTTGAACTATATGAAGACATTTTAGATTTCCAAGCTGAATGACAGCCGGGGACCCAATACTGTTATCAGAGGAAGTGAGCTCTTAGTGGCGAGGCCCAGAGGATGAAAGCTTTCATGTGTGGTGGTCTGTCCCAGAACCAGCTTCCTCTGCGGTTGCATGGACTCTATTAGCTCATACGGGCAGTGAAGTCCTAAAGCAGGCTGCTTTTATCATTCACATCTGTCTGACAGAGAGGCCTTCCACTTGTAACTCTAAACACTGGGAGTCAGAGTCCGATTCTCCCACAACATCAAGTGAGGGCAGATGGATACTTCAAGCGGTGGGTCATCTTACATTTTCACATGGACAACTTGGGTTTGGTAAATATAGACTTTCTATTGTTTCTAAACCATAAATCTGTTTCATCTGCAGTCAGAAGCCCGAGGGTGCAGAAATGCTGACAATCATTGTGCCACATTGAACAACTTGTAGCCATGGATACGAAAACCTGAATGGCTCTTCTATCCCTTAACAGCACTGAATTCTGTCTTCATAGCTGCTCCAACAGTCATATACTAAGTTGATAGATGAAACCCGACATTCTGCTGATTAATAACTCTTGAAGTGGAAGAAAGTGCCTGATGAAAAGAGCTGCCCTGATCTCACTATTTTCATTTTGTAGCTAAATACTTCTGGCTGCCTTTCCAAACATTATTGCTACCTTGTGGGAACAATAGAGAAGTCCTTCTCAAGACTGAATGTGCACGCCATGCTGGGCTAATGACAGCACTGCTAATGATGCTGAAGATGAGATAGCAGCGAACAACTGCAGGCTAGTCATTAACTGCTGACCACAACACACATACAGATGAAACCCCAGAAATCATCAAAAATCAAAACCTCATTTAAGCATCAAAACATTGTATAATCCAGTTTCAAGAGGAAGGCAAAGAATCGATTGTCAAAAAACATTTATATTTAACTTAAAGACAATGTTACAGAGAATGCTTCAGGAAATGCACGCTAAACCACAGCTGTCTGCATTACTCAGCATGAAGGGAAGAGAGATTGAAAGCAGCAGCGATTGGACTGCTTCATACCGACAGAAGCAATCTCCCCTCAAAAAACCCCAACTACAATCATCCTTTAAGGCTGTGTGGTTTTGGGTCAAGCTGATGTAACGCAGCAGATTACAAGATTCAAAGCAGCAGGCCGCCCCGATGACTTCAGCCCGGCACAATTGTCAAACTAACAGTCATTCGATTTGACCTGATAGTCCTCGGTGACAGTATTTGGCTTAAACACATGGCAGGAAACAGTTTCACAATCAGTTGCCTCATACTAAATGTAAATCTACTATGATGACAACAACTTCCATAGTAACAAAACTAATGTCTGTGCTAAAGAACACATCCAAGAGTGAGAAAAAGTGCTATGGCACGATGGTTTTGGACACACACTGTTACAAATATGATAAGTTCAACTTCTAAAAACTAAAACTAATATTTGCTCCCTACAATGAATCACTTCTGGTATCAAATGGACTGTGAGTTATGGCTCATTTGTCTCACCTCTGACACTGTTCTGCAGACATGACAACCTGTTAAAGAAAGGTTTACATCTGCAGTGCCTTACACCATCAGAGATCAAAGGTGAGCCCACTACAGTGAAATGACATGAGCAAAGTAAATCAAAGCAGGGACAAACCGCTGCTCGCGTCAGAGTTACTGTACCCACTGTTAATGCTATATATTACGTCTGTTGAAGGGACAAAACGACCTCCAGACATCCAGACTCCTACGTTGTTGTTTGTGTTTAATCCGTCTAGTTCGACACATGTAAAATTCAGTTTACATATTACAAAGAAAATCTGTAATTCTCACTTACACCTACTGGTATTTAGCAATGCACACAGCTTTGGTGTTATTGGTACAGGTCATGTCTTTACAGCTAATATTTTGTGACAGCATCACATTCCAATTGATTGAGGTGTCTTTATTCACATAAAAGCGAGTTCCAAACCTTGATCTTGATCTGTATGTTATTTTATGCTGAACTCTACTAGCTCAACTAGTGTGATGTCACACTTCTTGTTGGGTATGTTTGGTCAGTTATCAAAAGGATGTTCCATTATTTGTTTTTACAAGTCTTCACATTTGGGCTGAATTCTCCTGAGACAGGGCCTTCCAAAGCACACCACGTTTTTGCATATGTTGCATGAAGTTTTCTTTATGTAACACTTTGAATAGAGATAACATGAGAGGCTCTTGACTCACTGTTTAGACTAAAAGGAGCCTTTGAAAGAGGACGAGAGAATGACAAACCTGCCAAAACAAGAGCATGTCTGGATGAGCACCTACACTGATGTCATATAATTACTGACAGGCACCAAGTAAGACAGCACTTTGAAAACATGAAGTCATGGGTCCTGCATCACAGTCCACAAACACAGAGCTGTGTATTTGACTAGATGATCACAAGATCAGGTATCAAAAGAAAGAGTAAATATGCTTTGCTGTTCTTCGTCAGACAGTTTGACACTCTGTAAAAGGTTTCAGACTCAGTCAGGCGTACAGATCACATTACTGACTGACACTCAAGGGCAGGCAAGGAGAAGTGAGAGAGGGTGTGGTTATTGAAGTGGCAAAGGTGATAAGACCACAGGTTCCCCATGACTGATTCTTAAACCACAAGGCTGCTCACAGACCAAGGACAAAAACCTCTGAATACTACAGTATGTTTTGTTATTATTTACTGTGTAGAATATACCATAGCATATTCAGAGTTTTGGGGTTTTGAAACTCCTACAAAAAATAATAGCAGTGATAGCATCAGCAGCTGATGTTTGTGTTTAACATTTTAAACCTCCATGACTGTCCTTATGGTTACGGTTAAGATCCCAAGTACATTTTATTTACCCAACAAAATTACATTTTGGAGATGCGATGTAGAGGCCAAACAAAAAACAGTATAACTTAACTAATTTAGCAATATAGGCTGACTACATTCTGTCTTTGCAACTGAATATTTGACCCATAAAGTTGAGCGTTTCTAAAATCATTGACAAATCTGTTTATTGGCAGAATAGTCGACCCCGGACAGGTGACTTTTTCTCCAAATCATTAATATTTAAACTTAATGTTTTTCCGAGTTATGCTGATATTTAGCAATGGAATAAATATCCAGAAAAAGTCTTTTAACATCCACTGGAAACTAAACTGGACTGATATTGTCAGTCTAGAAATCAGAGTTAAGTATTGTCTTACCAGGCAGTGAATTGTGGACCGGTGTGGCAATGTTAATGTCCTGCAGGTGCTCCAGGGTCTCGGTGTGGAACAGGCGCAGAGTGGAACCCGAGCTGAAGGCAATCCAGATGCCCACCCCCGCCACCACCATGTGGGACACCACCATGCCCTCTTCCTGGTGGGCCTCCAGCTGCCTCTGGATGGGGGAGACATGACGTAGTACAGATTTTCAATTTCATTTCAGTTGGACGTGTAAGGCTGAACTCACCCGATTCTTTTCAAATGCCTTTTGGAACATGGAGTTTATATACATTTAACAGTATAAAGTTTTTAGTAAGAAACCTTTTGACCTATAGAAACTCTGTTAGAAGCTATGTGATTCTTATTTAGCAGCTACTTCACCATTAAAATTATTTTCATATAGTCTGTGTTCATATAATCTATGTACGGTTTGCTGTCTTAAAATGCTAATCTAAACACAGACTCACTGCAAATGTCACCGCTAAAATTACACAGACATTTTAAGACCAGTAGGTGGCTATGGGGGGGAATTTTAGACCATCTTGTGTTGGCTGTATGTGACTACAAACTAGACAAAAACTAAATCTTATGACACCAACAGACCCACAGAAAGTCTGTCTCAAGTCTGTTTAGACTACAGCAGCCCACGCAGTGTCAGTGGTTGTCATGTCTGGGACCCTGTGATTCTGCTTTACCAACAAAATGGAACATAGAACATAGAAACAATGGGATTTGTTTTGGCCCAGTGCACAGCTGTTTACTGAGGGGTGATGTCTACATGTCCGAACATAATGAGACTTCCAGGTGTAGTCAAAACAGGAAGCACATGGAAGGTAGTATTTACCAATGTTTAATAAGATCTTGTATATAAATCAAAAATGTTATCAACCTAAATCCATTAATTTCTTTAACTCTTTCATTAGTGTGAACAGTATCATTTCAAATGATTTGCAGTTTACTTTTGAATTCTCTGTGCACAAAGACCAATAAACTGGGATTTTTCCATCACCACTGGTTACATAATCTCACCACACATTGCTTCACATGTAGGTGGAGTTATATTTGGCTAAGGAGAGTCCATTCACAAGTGTGTCAGTACAGAAATCTAATAAAATGTGGTGATGAAGGAGCATGACATGTAAATGTAGTGTTATTGTTTTAATAATTGCATGTCATATTTTATGTACGTTCACTTAATCATTTGTTCTGTACATATTTAAATATCCAAATTCTTTGGACCATCAATCTGACCATTTCTTCTTCACCGTCGGCTGTTCTACTTACAGTCACCACTCTGGACTAACTGTGCGTCCTCAGTGAGGAAAAGGGAGCGAGACAGGCAGGTGCTCCAACATAATGAGCTTAATGAGGCTAAACAGATTATGAGTGAATGCATGTCAGAGGAACGTTACTATTCCTGGACCCACGGCAGGTGGTCACACACACACACACACACAGGGAATACCATTATCTAGAGAACTAGAGGTTCTTTATACTTTTAGGGAACTCAGTTTACACTGGTGGCTACTTGAGAAATCTCCCTAACAACAAATACTCAAAACACATCTCTGAGCTATCTACCCAACAGTTAAAGTGATACTTATTGGCCTGTTTAGCACTATATATGTGGACATTGGCCCGTACGGGGATTGAACCCACAACCTTGGCGTTATTAGCACCACGCTCTAACCAACTGAGCTAACCGGCCATGTGCTGACACACACACACGCATGCACGCACAACTGTTTTGTGTATGGTGTAGACAGGGTATGCAATAGTGGCCTTAAACTGTCAGAGCTAGGTTACGTACCTCTATGCAGTGTGTGTGGGTGCTGATGATGAAGACCTGTCCACCTGATGAAGCCCAGAGGTGCTCCTCCACAGCCAGCATGGCCTTGACTGGCAGGACTCCCAGCTTCAGCACCTTGGGCTTTTCACAGCTCCACAGGGCATCTGTAACAACAAACACCATGTTGGCACCTCAGTACTGAAATGAATAAATAAATGCATTGCACAAAATGCAGTTTATATGCAATTTATATTCAGTAGGGATCTTAAATCTAATAAAGATGCAGTGTGATGAAACATAAGCTACAACAAACCAAATAGTAGTAGTAATTTGCTTATATTACTATTATTGTATTCTCTTTTGCAATGTAAACCTCTAGCAATTGTTCATGTAATTGTTAAAGAAGAAGGGTTTATACACAGTAATAGTCACTCTGTCTTTATAAATGTCGCCTATAAAAGGTCATCTGCATTTATAAGTCTGCTAATGGTGTGGTGAAGTGTCCATTGATGGATTTCACAGCCTTCACTATGAGTATAGATGGGCTGCGAGGCATTAGTCAGAGCTGAGCTCTATCCCACACACACCTCCTACACACTCTGTCCTACATGTGCCTGGGCACCTACAGTGCCAGCTCTACTGCAATGAAACACCCCATGCAGTGTCTTTATAAATATCAACACATTACATTCCCGCAACAAATATATATCCACTGGATAAGATTCTAATCAATGTCATCATGAAAAAAGAGAAAATGTACATCTGTTGGACAGAAAAAAAGCTGTATATTTGATGCATTTTACACACAAAAATGGAATGTGCACCAGTATAAAGGCCTGTTTGTACTGATATGTACTTTTAACAAGAAGGGCCCTGTGTTGAATACGAGCTTCATTTCCTCCAGATACCACATTCCCTTAGCTAATCTAGGCCAGGAAGTGAATGAGGCCTCACCTCATTTGTGTTTGTTTGTTAAGAGAAGGCACAAAGGCAGCCATTGAAGGCAGAGGTGCCACGCAGGGAGAGATGTTCATCCAGAGGTACAGTAATGACTGGGGAAGTGAGGGTAATCTCCACCACCAAAGGGGCTAGGTGGGATTAGCATTCCAGCAATGTGCTGTGTATATTATTGTAGTCATCATACTGTGGAGGTGAATGCATAGGAGGGGTGGGGGGAAGAAAAGCAAAAAGGAATGGAGCAGTGGAGAAAGAGAAGAGTGCCAGCTTGCAGTCTTATGTAAGTCTGCCTACATCTCTCACTTCAGAAACTGTAGCGTTCCTTCATGTCGGTGTCAGCAACAAAAAAACTTCTCATCACAGTGTATGTGCACAAACAGCAGCACACAAACCAGACAGTGTACGCTGATTAAACAAGCCACACACTTTTCTTATCATGACAAAGCTGCAACAAACCCAACACTCTCTACAGGAAAAGTAGATGATACATGATGGCAGAGTTTATGTCCTGACAGTCTGGCTATGATGTGTGACCTTTGCCGAATCATTGCCTCCCTCTTTCTCATCTCTCACACAGTCAGTCACAAAGGAAATAGCAAGCATGGCAGAATTAGGCTGACTTGCCAGCTTCAGACACACTGCATCTACAGCAGGATAGCATTTCCATGCAGGGTAACTCAGCTCTGACTGCTTTAAAGACAAAGTTATTTTTAATGTCTTGTCACTATTCACTGTGAGGGTCACCTTTGATCAGCTGAGTTTAACATCAAATACTATAAGACAATCATTTCTCCTAGTTCTGCTTTCTTTCTTCCCTGCAATGTAAACAGTGTGCCTACTATAAATGCTAATGAAGTACAGACAGAGCCTTTCACTGTGACAAAGTACTTGAGCAGCATTACAACAGGGGACCAGTTTTCCTACCAAACTATGCAGGATGAGTCATCATTTTTTTTAGCATTAGGCGTCATGTTCCAGTGACAGTGACAGGGCTGTTGATGGGAATAAAATATGCAAATCAGACTCAGAGGATCTGGAAACAGGATTTCCTTCTGGGAATTAATTTAACACACTATTGATGATGAACGAAGCTACCAAAACTGTCGGAACATTCAGTTACACCAGAGGCCATACTCTGTGCCAGTGTCTAATAATTGGTGTGTGGAGAATGAATGGGGAAAACAAGGTGGCATGTGCATCACAACAACGGAGTAACGAGTAACCTAAAAAAACATTCCTAAACGGTTGCGTACATACCGTTTCTTCCAGGCAAACTGTAGCTCAACTGTGGAATGAGCGACAACAGTTTTTCCTCCTGCGTTTCTGTCCTCAGGCCATTATCCATATTCTTTCTGTTTCTGTTTCCATCTGTCTCTCCAGCACACACGGCTTAACAGACTAACTTAGTAGAACAATGCAGAAATTGAGCAGGGAAACTTCGAGAGAGGAGTGAATATATGTGACTGTCTGAGGTTAATAAAACATTGCCTATAGCAATTGTGGCATCACAGGATGGTGAAACCAATACTTATATTTGACAGCCAAGAATTACAAGGATTCTGTTTCCTCCTATTCTGAAATATGTACTTATCTTTACCCACATTGTGACACAGAGAAAGAGCAGATAAACACAGAGATGGAGAGAGGAGGAATCTCAAAGACCCTCTATTTGTCTCTGTTCTGTCTCTTATTGAAAGCCAATAAGAGACAGAACAAAACAGAATGTGAAAGACTGTGGGAAGAGTGCAGCCCAGATCCTTTCCTCTGTGTCTGCTCTCGTTTGGGAGGGAAGTCATGAAATAGGTCACCGCTACCAGATTGGCTTCTCCCAGACAACGGTGCAAACGGAAACAGAACCTCAACACAGAGCAGAGGAGACCCCTGACCCCGAGCTGCACAGTGAGCCTCTGACTTACACACTAACGGCAACCCGCTGACTCAAGGGAGAGGAAATAGCAGTTGAAACACAAAACAACATCTCTGTGTATGTTCTACCCAGAATGAGCCTTTTCATTCACTGTTGCCAAATGTTATCTGTGTGAATATCTGTGTTAACTTTTCAGCAATGTAGCACATTCAATCTTATGCCTTTAATTCGGAAAAGTCTGCAAGTTTCTTTTGGTAAATTATGTCAGTAAAAATGTGTTAAAAGTTGCTAAATCTGACAAAACAAAACAGATTCTAACAACACTGTTCCAACAGTGCTCTTATTCATGGGCATGGACAATTATGGTTAGGGTACTAAATTCAGGGCTAGTGCAGACTAAATATGTAAGTAAACATTGTCAGCCTACATAATTTTAAAAACCAAATCTAATCAACTCAATGAATGCATTTCTGTTTCACACAATAACAGTGATTTAACCTCGTAACTGACCTAATTATAGCTATTTAAGAGTATCAACAAACATTACAATGGCAGAACTCTGACACTATAACAGAAGAGATTCAGAAATTCAGAAGACGCCCTCCCCTCCCTGAAACACACACCTTGTGATCTGGAGTAGACCACCACAGAGCCACTGACCAAGCCGACATACAGACAGTGTTTCTTATAGACCAGGCTGGTGACAGTGGACTTGTCTGGGGTGAAGAAATGCTGCAGACGTACTTTCTTGGACCGCTGGCTGCTCTTATACACAATGATGCTAAACAGGACAGGAGAGACAATTAAAACCAAAATGTATACATTACAATGTCATTCTTTGATATCCGCCTCTGTCTACTTTTGTGAGTACACTGTGTGCTGTACCTGCCCTCCTCCATGCCCAGACACACACTGTGGGTATCACTGGCCTTCGCTGTGGGGACATGGTGGTTTTCGGGGACCTTCTCGCCATTCTCCTGGGGTTGCTCTGCAGGGACGTAGGCCATGCAGAGGATACGGGACTCTACATTGAAACACTCAGTCACCTTAGGGCTGGAGTTCTGCATGGCCACTATGGATATCTGGCCCATCTGGTTGGTGCAACTTGCAACCTAAACAAAGATAAGGACACCTTTTGTTTAAGGGATACTTTAATTAATGTATGTAGATTATGTAGTATTACTGTCAATATATAAATGATTTAGCACAGTTAAGAGAAGAAAGCCCCAGAAAAGATAGCACAGTAAGTAAAAGAAAGCAAACCGCACTAAACAAATAGGCATATGACTTAAGTACTCCATACATTACTCTGCAGAAAACAAAAAAAAACCAAAAAACAAAAAAACCTCACTCATCAACAGGGCTGGTTAATTATATATGTACATTAATTCATGTCCCATCAATTTAAAGGCAAAATCTCTAACTCTAATCTTTCTAATCCAACAACTTAAAGATTTTTGTGTTTCAGTTTAACATCTTTCTGCAAGAGTTTATATATTACCTCACCACGAAAATAACCAGCTAGATTGATGTTTATATCTATAAACGTAAGTACTAAAGCAATCATTTTCCAACCCATCGTCTTTCTCAAGGGGACATTATAATAAATAAACAGCAAAAACTTACCATCTGGTTCGCTATCACATTAAAGTGAAAAACAGCTCCCTGCCAAAAGAGTCAGACTCACTGACAGAAAAGCAGTTAAGCTTAAATAGTGTCAGCTTCTGAAAATAAGAGGACTGCGAGAGAACTTGCCAATGAACACTTGCTACAGCCACTAAACACACTTAAGACTCCATGAGGCCCATAAATGTCTTCCTACAGAAATACAATTTTAGCTCTGGGAGGAAGAAGCCCACATTATTGTGGGTAGCCACAATAAACCTTGCAAATAAATTATTATTTTGTGTAATTGTTGAAAAGCTAACACACTGCTTGTTTTCTGAACGATGTAGGAAAAATGTCTCACCCAGACACAGCCATGGCCCACGACGGGAGTGTCTGCTGTGCTCTCTGTGTTGATGTGCGGCTCTGGATTATGAACAGCACATTCCACCTGCCACAGAACAGGGTGAAAAAAAGAGGGTACAAAAAAAGAGACAGATAAAGAAATAGGTCAGATGAGTACAGCATTAAGTCACCATGTAGGAATTTACAGAGTAAAAAAAAAACAGGTGTTTCTACTGTCGAGTTAGTTTTAAAGTGTCAAGATAAAAATCTAAAAGACCTCTAGTAACCAACCTACATGAGCCAACCTGCCTGTCACTTTGTACTTCGCTGGTCAGTGCTGACAGGTGTGGAGGAGCTGATGACTTATGGTCATTTTATGGGGGAGCTTTAGAATACTTGTTGAGAAGTAATATAATGTGAACAACGGCACATATGGGGGTCAAACCCCCAAACTTGGCATTATTAGCAACACACAAAAGGATAATTATTGGCCTCACTAAACACTGTCAGAGTTGGTACAATTTCTTACAATGCTATAATGTAGGCATTGGCCAGTACGGGGATCGAACCCGCGACCTTGGCGTTATTAGCACCACGCTCTAACCAACTGAGCTAACCGGCCTCCTCACACACACACACACACACACACACACACACTTATGTACTATAACTGATGATTTCTTTAATCAGCAGAAAATCTGTATAAATATCATATCTCACCTTGAACTCCTGTAGTTTTGACATGACCACAGGCATCTGTCGAAGCAAGAGAGGGTGTTTCTGCTTTTTGACTTGATTCCCATCATCCTCTGCGAAGAACCAGCCCTGCAGGTTGTCTTCCTCTGATGTAACACACACACGCACACAGAGCTTGATTCAATAATATACAGTATGCCGTAAGTGTGTTTAAACCAGAAGGTATCCATCTGCAGAAGTCACATTCTAAAACTCAAATAATCATCTAACTTATAAATATATAATTTTGGAACAGCTTAAATTTTCTCATTACATTTGGTTCTAACATGTAGTTAACAACCACTGTACCAGCCAATAATTTTTGACAGGAGTAATTTGGATAACCATAAGCAATGCATTGAAAAGACAGATACATAAATAAGTCAATAAAATAATCCATCATATCGTATAAATGCATGCATGTGGAAAAACAATTGTGGAACTGAGACAGTGGAGGTGCACAGTCAGGCAGTGTACCGTACCTAGAGCCAGCTTAGCCATCTGCAAGTTACTGATCCATGACTGTTTGATGGCTGGGCTGAGAGTATTGAACACTGCACTGAAGTAAGTGGGTTTGCCCAACCTGCAGTAAACAGGACAAAAACAAAATCACTGATGATTAGAAAGTTAAAAGAAAGATTCCAACCTTTCATACTATTCTATCTTTATCACAAATATATGGAAAGGATGACAGAATCCACAAGCACAGTTGTTTTTATCATTTCTGTTCAATCATAAAGAAAAAAAAAACACCATCTGTTTCAGTTAAGAAAAGTTAAAATCTTACTATATAAAAGTCATCACACAGAGCTTTAAAAATGTACTAATATTGCAGAATCAATTCATGAACCATACATCGTTGGATGTATTTGAGAGATGTACTTCAGAGATGCTTTAACTAGACTGAACTGAATGATTAATGTACTGCAAAATGCGTGTGTCAACACTTTGGCAACCACAGGACCTGAATTTGAACACTTCTTTAAGCGGTCGTGTTAATGTTTGAACATTATTACATACACACCAGTCCAATGATTTGCATCATTTACAGTAAAATGCCCAGCAGCTCTGTCTGGGTTGAATCCCAGCTGAGTGGGAACATCAGTTTGACTATTCAATGCTGATCGACTACACAGAAATGCGATAGAAGTCGATGTCAATTATCTCTTCTACCAGCAACTCATGTAGCCCTGTGTGTATATGTTGTGTGTGTGTGTGTGTGTGTGAGTGTGTCATTGGCTGGCAGAAGCGTTGTGTTTTGTGTGTTTTGTGATTGAGGGATTAGGGAAGGAATAAGAGAGGTACAGCTGTGTTTCCAAACATACCCGTGGATAATCTCACCAGCTAAGTGAAGCAGGGATGAGGGATGGAGTGAGGAAATGTAAGACAAACAAACAGAGAGAGACACAGAGACACAGAGAGAGAGAGACAGAGACACAGAGACAGAGACACAGAGAGAGATAGACAGAGAGAGAGAGAGACACAGAGAGATACAGAGACACAGAGAGAGAGAGAGAGTGAGACAGAGAGATACAGAGACACAGAGAGAGAGAGAGAGTGAGAGAGAGACAGAGACACAGAGAGAGAGTGAGAGAGAGACACAGAGAGAGACAGACAGACAGAGAGACAGACACAGAGATACAGAGACACAAAGAGAGACAGAGAGAGAGACAGAGACACAGAGAGAGAGAGACCGAGAGACACAGAGAGAGAGAGGCAAAAGATAGTAATGGTTCCAGAGAGAATGTGAAAAAGCCAAAACAAGGGGCACCCTTGGGGGCCCATGTGCGGACTATATTTAGTGTGTTTTAATGTGTGACATGAGCATTTGTGTTCAGCAACAGCTGCAACACTGGGTAGCCTTTGGTTGCAAACACTGATGAACATTACCTCCCCTGAGATTCATGCTTCAGATTAGAGCTGGTGGAGAAACTTGTTTATCCAAATGTGCTCTAATACTCTCCCCTACAACTATAAGCACACAGGGTGGCCGGGAGGACAGAAGGAGAAAGCAGGGTAAAAAGGGATAAAGACAAACTTAGGATAACCACGACAAGGGTAGGGGGTGAGGACTGACACTGGCAATTGTTAAAATGTTGTATGTGCCGTCTGCATGAAGGACCAGCTCAAGCTAAAGAGATGTGTGTACGTGTGTGTGTGTAAAACACAAACTTGTCTTGTTTGCCAGGCAGCTGGAGTTGGATCCTGCACCGGTCAGCTGCTCTGATCTCCTCCTCCTTCTTCATTATCAGCCTCTGGAGACCAGATACCCAATCATGGGCCACTGTGGGGTTTACATTCTGTAAGCAGGGATATTGGAGGGATAGAAAGGAAGAAATAGTGAGAGAGAGAGGAAGAGTCATGAAATTAAGCGAAAAAAATATTGAGTGGGAGAAAAAGAGAGGTTTAGGGATGGGCACAACAATGGGAGAAGGAAGGAAATAAATGCACTTCAGAGCATTTAAACATCAACAAACTACATTTAGTTAGACATTTTTAAAAAGTTAAGAGGTTCTGCTGTTTATACTGTCATTTACATTTACATTAGTGTAGTAGCATATGCAACATTGGAGAAATGGATAATTTGTCTTTATCCCAATAGTACCACAATTTCTGAAACTGCAGTTTGTGGTGTTTTCTTTTTTATTGACTGCATTACATTGGACTGTATGTGGTTTCTGGTATGTTTGCTCCTCCATATATGTAAATACAATGAAATGCTGTTGAATAATCAGCCACAAAACATATTATATTGTTGAACAATCAAAACAACTAGAGAAGCAATCTCTAACAAAACTGAACATATTACATTACACTGTACTGGTATATCTATATTTTACAACAGTAAAAGTGTCAAGATTATCTTTGCAAGATTAAGCAATCAGACATTTGGCCTTAAAGTGTCATGTAATGTTATGTCATGTTACTCATTTGACAATTTGATAATACACGGTTCCAAAATGTATGGAGAAGCTTTCAGTATCTATTATTAGAGTCCTGTCAGTATCATTTAGGTTATGAAGTTTAGTGAGTAAAATGCTTGGCACTGTTCACTGCTCACACATCTCGGTCCTGCTTCGTTCTTTACTTTTCCATCAATCCCTCATTCTCTCCCTCCATCTCTGCGACACATGTCTCTCTCAGAGCTTCTGTGTTCCTCGACCTCCCACTCTGCTTCTGACACAGACCTACCAGCACAGCACAAACACAGCCTCACACACTCATGCTGTGTGTGCAAACTAAACTTCCATCCCAACAGCACCGACAGGCTTGTGTGTGTGTGTGTGGCCACATGATATGACAGGCTTGAATAGTGCAAATCAAGACTTAAGAGACTCCTAGTCTCCAAGAGGCAAAGTGCCCATGCTGGCACATTCCACAGCTTAAACATTACATGCCTACATAACAGAGCAGCCCTTATGGACATCTGAGGGGAAACTCAATATCATGAATGTGATTTTAAAAGTCCTGAGGCACATAGGAGGAACATTTGTCTTTGTCAATTTTTGTTAATCTAGAATATTAATAGGCCGTATAACTAGTACAATATCTCATATTTAGTCAAAATTACATAAAAAAAAACAAGTTAGACGGATTCCCTTTCATATGTGATTAACTAATGCTTATCTGTATTTATATGATGAAACTTTATTTTCATATGCGCTTTAATCAAACTTCCCCTAAGGGACAAGGTAATGTGTTCAACTGATGAGACTTTAACTCCGTGCTTGTGTTTAGTGCAGTCATACAGTACCTGGTAGTTGCCTTTGAGGCTGCTGATCATGCTGGAGATCTGGTTGACCAGGCTGAGGTCATGGATTAGGTTCTGCAGATCTTGGTACAACTGACCGGGACCCATGTACAGCTTGTCTACACACAAACACACAAAAGCAAAAACTGATAAATCTTCACAACTTTTACAGCGCAAATAACCTGAAATGGATGTGAAGCTATGCTGGCTGTTCAAAAACAAAAAATGGAGATATATTGTTGCTACAAAACATTTTATTGACTCATATCAAAAGGTGAGATATAGTCCTATTTTTTTACTCCACTTCTATACAAAAAGCAGTGTGAGCCAGAAAGAATACGCAAAATCCAAACAGCTGATGTTTCACACAGCCCCTTAAAGTTGGATACACAAGCAGCAATGAGTGAGGCCAGCCTGATGACAGAAGCAGTTCAAATTGGACTGACAAAGAGAAAGATCAATAAAAGCCAATCAGCCAGTTTCCCACAGCGAGCCGTGACAGCTCTGCAAATTTGAAGGTGATTCTCACCAGTGTTCTGGCTTGTTTACAACACGATGATCTAATGTTAGCCACACAACTAATGCGGTTTTATTTGTGTGCGTCACCATATACCATCCTTTTTTGTTTACTTTACTTGTGTACCTACTCTGTGTCTGCTGCAATAGGTATGTTGTTGGGTATTTGCCTCTCATCCTTAATGCACTTGTGCTCAAAATATCAAACCTAATAAACTCATGTGATGTGATGAGAGCGGGTACTGTGTTGTTCTGTATCAAAAGGAATTAACGGCTTGCTTTGTGTGTACGCAAAGTACTGCTGCACAGAACACAACCACATTGCTCATGAAAGGACTGGCAGCCCTCTCCCTCGGTCCCTCTCTCTCTCTTACACACAAAGTCATGAAGATAATCATGAAGACTAGCTTGTACAGAGGACAGAACGAATGCCTGTCGGTTGCTCAACATTGTCAACAGAGAAGTTATCGAGGTCATTTATTCAAATGGCTCAGTTAACAAATACAGACCTCTTTTAAATTAAAACCTAACTGCAAACATTTTAGCGCACAGTACGTTTGCCGGTGAGAGAGTAAAACAAAGAGCTAAGCTGCATCAGTCTTTGGCACCAAAATGACTTTCTGTCATTCTACTTTCTCTTCTCCCCTTCCTTCCTTACTCCTCCTCCTCCTCATCTTCCTCTACAATAGTCAGAGTCTGCCTGGAGCTCCAACTCCATGGCAACCCACTCCAGTCCTCTGCTGAAGGTCTCGCTGAGTGGGCATTGAGGGGAAACTTTACCCCTGTTTGTGCGTCGCCAAAGCTCGCATTTGTAGGTGGTCTCTGGGAGAATTACTCTAAAATGTCTCCCTTGGAGTTTGTACACAAGAGGCTGCAAACACACTGAGAAATCCTTTGTCGTCCTTACACATGCATGAGCACCCCTGCACACAAAAGCACACAGGACACAGCAGGCCTACAGTCGTGTATTTTAGTATTGGATTTCATTGATATTTTCATGGTTATATACTTCCTATTGTATTACATTCATGTCACTGGATCAAATCATTGCCACCCTTTAACACACCTATTAGGTTTATTTACTTAAATAGGATCGAATGAAAGATTTAGTGCACTTTTGTTACCATGTTTTTGTTCATGTCAACGTTCTGACTCCTCTAATGGAGCTGTGTACAATTTTCATGGCTCATCTGTCTCAGGCTCCAACGCAGGGGGTTGAATTCAGGTCAGGGCAGTAATGCTGAATAAACCTCTCATGCTTGCTCTATGGTGTGTCATGCTAGGAGCAAGCAGCTCATATTGCATATGATAGAGTGCCATCTTAAGACTACTTAATATTGCCATTGTTAAATAACAGAAAGGTAATTGAACTAAATGTTCTGCAATATCTCTGTACATGGTTTGAGTTTCAATCAAACAGGCACATAGTTTGAATCGATTTTCTTTATTCTACTGTTTGTTAATAACAAGCCCTGTAATGTGTATGTGACGGGGGTCGTTGCTAGCCTTGTTGTATATTTCTTCCTTCCTCCTCCTTAAAGAAATGTGCATAAAAAGAAAGCTGAAATCTCATCTTATGGATTTATAAATCCAGTTTGATATCATTTTAGTATATTATCTGTATTTAATAGTATAAATAATAAGACGAGGAAGAACACAACTCTACCATCACTGAATTGACCATTCCCACAGAAAAAAACAGGCTCTGTGTAACCCCTTTTAACTCTAACTTCCTGTATACCTCTTTGTGAGAGTGCCAAATGCCAGAGTTTTCTAACAAAATCAGGCCTGGGAGCATCACAGGAATCACGTCAGTCATCCCGGCAATTATACAATTCCTAAAAACAAACAACATATCTACAAATTACATACTGACTGTAAGCAGCAGGAAAACTTGAAAGGCTGCACGGTGGCCTAATCGCTATGCAGCGTAGAGAGGAGATAAACTAAGCAAGAGAGACACACAAAGAGGTGACATCATGTGTTGAAGAGTGTTTTCATTGTCTTCTAGCAGGCTGGTCACCAAACTGCTTTTGGCTGAACACAGTGGAGTGAGAAACAATTGTTTTCACTTGCACACATTTCTATGCACACACACATTCCCAAAGTCACACACAGAGGTAAAGTTGGCAAAGGGAATAACTAAATCAGAGCGAGGGAGCCGAGTGAAGGTCAGCAAGTTATTGTCGGTTAACGCGGTAATTCAGTTCCGTCAAGGGAATTAACAGTTTACACTTTGAATCATAGAAGCTCAAAATCAACATCCACAACATGTAGTTCAATGAACTGTAAGAACAAGAAAATACAATGAGACCTGTATGACCTTCCATGGGCCTTTAAGAAGAGTACACATATACTTATATCGTTACACTGGGTTAAGATGAGGATGTGTACCTGTCTGTCAGTTGCAGCCCTAAGAAACCCCCCACCCCCCACAGTCAGCCCAGATGCTACTCAGGTCTGTCTGTGCCATCTGTTACATACAGTCATGCAATTGCAGTCATTTGACATAGCTCAGTGAAGAGGGAGACAGGTGGCTTGGCAGCAGATGGGTGCAATGGAGAGCGCACCGAATGTGGCTTCAGTGGAGGTAAAGGGAAAAAAATAGGAAGATTAAAAAAGGTGTGAAATAATTTAAGGCAGTGAAAGAGATGAAACGTGTTGAAATGCAGAAGATACCTGAGCAATCATTCATTTTTTGTTGTTATTGTCATACCCTGTGCACAAGGGTTGAAACGTATTAGTAATTGTTTAGTAATGAAACAAGGCAGGTGGACTGTATGCTAGAACACATACAAAACATCACAGGATTTATCAAATGAAGAATGTGACACTGTGACGGCTGGCTACAAAAGACTGAATATTATGTAACTGTATTACAGATTAGAGAGGTGAGAGGGAGCTATAGAGTTCAGTGTGTATTTCAGTGATAGTGATTACAGCCCACTGCCATTGGCAACTGAAACAGTGAGCGTTTGACCTCAGCTTGAATACATTCAACCTTTGACATACCAGGGATAATACAGGACCAAAGCACTCACCAGCCCAGCAATGTGCACTACCATTACCTCGGCACAAACACAAGCACACAAAAAGAAAATCTAGATCCTAGAATAAAAACTGCGGTGCTGTGACCACAAAATCATACGCCTCTTGTCTGTCTGATCTGGGCCTTTTAAAGTGGCTGAGCAGCTGTCTCTGACAGAAGAGAACCCAGTGGAAAGACTGAAATCATTGGACTTGGCCGCCAGCAGACCAGAGGATTACAGAAAGGAAAAAATAGACACTCATTGGCTGGATGGTCTGTGCAGGACTTACACCATTTTAAAAACATCTGTAAATGTCCAGCAAGAAACAACAATCTATTCATTCTGTGTATTTATAATGTAGGAGACAGCTAGTTCTGTTTATTAAAATGGAAGTCTATAAATCAATCAAATCACTCCAATTACTTAAGATTTTGCAGTGCTGCAGTAATACTGATAATTATAGCTCTGGAGAGAGCTAAACTCTCCAGGTTATATAAAAGTCCAGCACAAGCATAGAGATATTTATCTTTAATCACCACTGACAACATTAACTGGTCATCATGCACGAGCAGTTAATCAGTTGACCAAAGATCAATCCTCTAATTGTATATTTTCTACCAGACCTTTTAACCCCAGTTAACAGAGAGAGAAAGATGGACAGACAGGTAGAATGCTGATTCAAAATAACAGAAAGTCACCCTGTGGTTCATACTTGGCTTAGCGTTGATGACCACCTTCTCCCCAGAGTGGGGAGTTGGGTAGTGGCTGTTGTCGGCCATGTCCTCGCTGGATCCAAACTCTAGCACTTCCATGAAGCTCAAAGGCACGCTCCACTTTAGGAGGAACTTCTGGTCGAGTGGGGCATTGCCACTGCCACTCCCACTGCCATCCTGATATCTGGATAGAGCAGAAAGAGATTAAGGTTATTTGACAAAGTGGCTCTTGCTTGAGTTGTTAAATAAATGTATCTTCTGAGGTATGTATGGAGGATATATGAGTGCAAGGAAAGGTGAAGGTAATTAAAAATCAATGTCAGTACAGGAGGCCATGTTTGAAAGACAAGAAGAGGTAAATGATGCTCATCCAGAAAACCAATGTTTTCCAGAGGCAGTATGTGATGATCAACATGCTACAATTACAAGATAGAAGCTAAAAAGCCCAGGAACAGGGTTCTTCATCACTAAATAGAAAGTCACAGTGGGTACATATGAGCCCAAACCAAAAAATCACCCCAAGGAAACCAGTTACACTGTGCTTACCATCTTTCTCCGCAGGTTCTTTTTTCTTTTTAACATACCCTTACAGTAGACAAAGTGAACTATACAAACAAGACCACAACACAGATATACACACATAACAATTAGATTCTAAAATTGTAAAAAATGGTAAAGAGATTACAGGATGTTGCACCCAAGAAAAGGAGGAAAGTGCAAATTAACGGAGAGATTAAGAACAGGTCTGGTTTGCAGTCACTCTTACCGGATATTCGGCGTGGCACACATGAGAACATCATTGAGGAGGAAGAGGCGTCGCTCCTTGGTTTTGATGATTTCACCACGCTCATTGTAGACCGTCTCCACCATGTCGTCAGAGCGGATCAGGTAGCGGCTGCCATTACTTAGAAGCTAAGGGTTAGGGATCATAAATCAGACTGATACTAAGCAAACATACAGTAGGAGTTCAGATCTCTGATTGATAGTTGTTTAAGTACCTGGCTAACAACACCAAGCTCAGAGAAGCCACACAGAGACCAAGAGCACTTAGGCTTCATTTGTTTACACAAGAAAACAGCCCTGACGCATGACTCAGGGTGTCAAAGTATCACAAAATTCAGTCTGGCTGGTACCATGTGTAATCTCACTCTTCTGATCCGCATGTTTCCTGTCACTGTATTCTGTGAAACCATCCACTTTGGGTAACAGCATATAATATATGTTCATCAGCAGTGAGTCTGAGCCATTAAAGGCTATGGAGGAACAAAACTCCTTTGCCCCATGTAGGGTACACAGATACCAGAGTGGGTGGCTGCAGATAGACAAATAATTACAATGTGGGGAAAGCTGGTGTAAAAATATGCTATTCAGGTAAGAGAATACTGAAGTGCCTGATGGCCGCCCACACTGGGACAGAGAGAAATGTACAGCATATGCTATAAGAATCAAACATCAGCAAAAAATGTGCACACTGACTGACACATACTGTACAATTCGAACTACTAACGTGTGGGCAGACCTTGTTGAGGTAGCGTTCGTTCATGGCCTTTGCAATGTGACGGATCTCGCAGCGCTGGTCAGCTTCCCTCTTCTTTTCGTTGAGCTTCTCTGCCAGAGTCTCCAGTTCGGTCAGGGCCATCTGCAGGGGTAGGCGGTCTGCATGACCCACAGGTGTGTGCTTTAACATGTCCTGATAAGGATGTGCAGAGAAGTCATACAGTAGTCAGTAATTCTTTGATTATTCACACTGAAGACCAATCTCCTAGTGCTTTTAACAGTTTCATTAATGGGATAAAAAATAAATTAAAAAAGATAGTTGGCTACAGACTACAAATACCAATCTGCTGTTATACAAGTTTATAGTTAAAAACAAGTAATCCAGTGTATAAATATATATAAATATATGCCAGTGCAGGAATAAAAGAGATCTTAGGAAACTATTTCTCCTCAGAGCATTTCCCTTGTGGCCCTTGAGGTAATTGCTTTAAAAAACAAAGTGCCGTGATTTATGTGTATGGCACTCCCTCTGCTGGTGAATATATATGCCACACTGTCTTCTGCCTGTATATTGCAGTGTGCTGTAAAAGAGCGGAAAATAGGACTTCATTATACCTGAAGGAGAAGAATGAACTGTGGGAATCTCTGGATAGGTTTCATCATCAGGCCATACAAAGTCATCCGGTCACTGCTGGTCTCCTGACGATGCTGTGGGTTACAAGTCTGGGTTACTGCAGTGCAGTGTGGAACTAGTCTGAAGATTTTAATATTTTTCCAGAAAAACTAAACAAAACATTAAGTTCCTGCAAGAACAATCATGACAAAATTCAGTTTAATGCTTTGCATTTGTACTATTGCTCTCACACCTTGAGGAACTCCAGGAAGCCAGGTTTGGAGGCACAAGTCTTCCTTACTACCGCCATTGCAGTGCTGAAGTTGTTCACATACTCACTGTAGGCATCGAGCACCATGGACTTTGAGAACTGTTGAGAAACACAGATGCTTAAATGCAACAACCATTTGCAGGAACGTATTGCATCACGTGACATGATTCTTTAATGAAAATGGCATTGCTGCAGTATCATAGTCAAATTTCCTACAAAAGTGTGATGATTTCAAATGTGAGTTTTATCTGGTCATTTGGTAAATCTTCATGTAGTGCCTTCCATTTGGTAGACATAGAAAAAAGTTAAAAACCTCCAGAATCTTTGTCTAAATTGTGGACACCTAAATTATCTTTTTTCATTTGCTATGATTTGAATCCAGTACCTTCTGGTCTTGTCTTCTAATAAATGAACAACTTTATGGCAAATGGAATGATTCTTTTTTTAAATGTATTGCTCAACACAGATAAGAGTAAAGTCACATGAAATACACATTAGTATGCCACATAAAAAAAAGGGGATTAGTCCATTTGTTCAAAGATGGAAACCACTCTCATCGTCACTCGCCAGAAGAATTTAAAGGTTCTCTGAAACAGATTCTTCTTTTTCTTCTTAACATCATCCAGTTCAGTGGGGCTAATGTCAGCTGCAGCTCCGTCATTTGAAGAAATGGAGGCTGCAGCTCCGTCAATTGTGCCAGCAGCAGATGAAGCTCTCTCATCAAAGTGTTACTGGCAATTGATACTCTTTCGGTGTCTGTATTGTTGTTTGAAGTAGCAGCAGCACCCGAATCTTCTTGAGTAGTAATGTCCCAGACTCCATCATAAAAGTCAGTAACTGCTGAAGGTCCTGTTAAAATGTTATGGCTGGAAACCTCAGCAGCAGAATGACCATCCTCAGGGAGAGAATCTTCTTCAGTGCAACCAGCAGTGAACGATGCACTCTCTAAGCCAGTGGGGGCTGAAACTATATTGTCTTTGTCACTGAAACTTACAATCAATGAGCTTCCACCATAAGAGTCCCTGGTGGCTGGCTCTATGGTCATCTTCGTCAGCGAAACTTAGAAGCGATGAGTCTCCATCATGAGAGTCACTGGTGTCCGGCTCGATTTCATCTTCCTCGATGATATATGAAAGGAATGAGTCTCCATCAAAGAAGTCACTGGGGTCACTGGAGCTTCCATCACAAGACTCAGCGCTGGCAGGCTCTATATCATCTTCCTCATTGATATGAAATGGATAAGTCTCCATCATAAAGGTCGCTGGAGGCTGGCTCGATATCATTTTCATAACTGTAAGTGTCAATGTCTGCACCGTTTAGATGGTTAGATGGCTCTCTCTTTAAGTCAGACTTGAGAGCTCCGTTTGAGAAATAATAATATGCTCTAGAATCTGACCTTTCATAAATGGAAGTATCGGTATCACCTGAGACAGAAGCCTTGTCATCCCTCACAGAATCATCTGATTCATCTAAATTATCCAAGGGTGAAACATGAAACATGAACTGGAGGGCATCATCTGCATGGGAGTTGGTGTCCATTTCATCTACCAGGTGAACCATTGTCACAAAACAGTGTTTTAGGGCTTCCCTGGGTTTGATTCAGCTTTCAGTATCTAGACGTAGACAGTACTTTAAGAAACTTAAAAATGCCATCCTGTCTTTATACTCCAGAGCATCCCTTTTCTCTGGGCATCTTTTTATTGCATCATCCAAATCCCTGGCCAAGTCTAAAAACCTCCTTGAAACTTGGGGGTTGACATCAGCTGCCTGTTTATAATCTTCTGGTGACTTTAGTCTCCACCGTGGGCTGCTGGAGCCCTGCTCCCTGCTGAAATACTGCCAGGTGTTTCTTCCAGCACTCAGCAGGTGGTCGTCTGGCTGACCCAACAGGTGCACTGTAGCTTTCATCCTGTTATATGCACAGTTTCCAGGAAAGAGGTTCATGCCAAAGTATAAGAATCCCACTCCCCACATATCAATAGCTTCAGATAAGGGGAGGCCCAAGGTCACCTTTGGAGCCCTGTATGAAGAAGCTTGGATGGTCATCCCAACCTGCACTTTGCTCATTGGAAGGGCCAGACCAAAGTCGATAAGTTTCACCTTGAAGGGCTGATGCTTGTGATTGACAAGCATTATGTTGTTAGGTTTTAAGTCAGTGTGCAGGATACCAATACTCTTCAGGGTTTCAAATGCCACAAGAAGCTGGTGGGTCACAGGGCGAATTTCATTAAGACTCAATGGTACCCATGTCCTCTCCTTTATCAGGTCCCAAAGGCTCCGGTCCAGCATCTCAAAGGGTATCAAAACTGAACAAACATTTTCAAATTCTATAATTCTATTTATTTTATGCTCTGGCTCTCCTTTTGAATAAAAACAAAACAAAAAAAGCTTTATCAGCATAAAGTTAAAGCTACATTATTGCCAAATTAACTTACAGCTACTCTCACTCTCTCTTATTGAATAATAAGAAAACAAAACAGAGATAACACTACACTTTAAACAGCACAATCTATTAAACACAATCCTATGCAGAATCCTGCATCGAGGGTTAGCATCATTTTGCAAAGAAAAAGTTGAAAAAGACCATTCAAGTAAATAAAGAAATACAATTATAATAATAACAACAATAATGAAAATGTACTTGATATAGTGGCATAAACTGTAAACAATATTACAATAATTGTATTCTATATATTGATTAAGGATAAGGATTAATATTCCGTTACAAAAAATAAGATCTTAGTACGCAAGTCCTGTTGTTTTATGTTGGGATGAGAATTGTGAGGTGAGAGAGGTCCGTGAGCCGACTTCATATGGGTCTCATATGGGATCCACTGCTCCTCTGATGTCATGCCAGGGGTTGATTTTTGTACAAAAACAAGGAAGTGAGGTGTTGAGCAGGACTGTGCGAGATGAGTTCTTTTGTTTTAAAGATCCTTGACTGAGTTTCCAAGCAGCCAAAGGCAAGAGGAGGATGAGTACATTTTATAAGAGAGCAGAGTGCAGCTTTCTGTATCTGCTTTAGAGCAACTGTCTTTGACATAAAGTAAGATGGTAACAAAGGTTAGAGTCTGGCTGTGCTGCGTGCAAAACATCACACATGCCATAAATCTCAAACTAATTCAACAGTTTGAAACAGCTGACTACTTGTGTTTAATATTTTGGTGCATTCTCGTAAAAAGGCTTTAAAAATCACAGCCGCAGCTTACCGAAGCCACAAAGACATCCCCAATCATCTCCAGGCTGTCCCACTCAGCCACACGGCTTGCCAGGGCGATCTGGAACAGGAAGTGGCACTGCAGGATCTCACGCACACGATAAAAGGTCATCTTCAGTTTCCTGTCGCTCAGCAGCCTCGGCTCAAGCTGGGACAGGGGCTTCTCATATTGCTGATAAAGCAGACAATGTCAACTGTAAAAACACACACTTCAAAGTGGATTTGACAATCACTGCAGCCATACTTGCCTACCTCTAATATCCTCTTCAGTGCATCAAGATAGTTCTTTTCACTCTCCAATATAGATGCTAATATACATCTTCTCACCAGCTATAGAGAGAAAATACCCAGCCATTGGTCTTCATTAATTTGGTATGGTTTTCTTCAGCAAATTCATACAGTAAGAGTTAAAATCGGACAAAGGTTGAAGGGCATTTTCATTACCTGTTGCTGTGAAAGACCCTCGGATGCTGGACACAGCACTGGCTCAACAGTGAAACAGTCCACCTCAATGAAGAGTTCGGACTCCTCATCCTCAAAACAGGCTGATTTCCTCTCTAAAAGTTTAAGAACAGAGAGCAAGTAAAGCACAAAAAAGATTGCAATTAAACAAAATAGCAGAATGAAAAATGCTGTCCTGGCCACGCTATGTTGCCCTTTACTAAAAATAATGAAACCTTGACATTAACTCTGATTTAACATAAACAGAAGAACTAAAGAGGGAGTGTGTATAGCTAAAGGGATTGCTGATATGAAGGCAAACTGTCTGTTAATGTTTATATACCATGACAGAATGACTTGGTTTTGATGAAAGAGCGTCCCTTCTTCACTGCAGCTTTGGTTTTCTCAAGCCCGTCTTTGGTACCTTCCTTAGCTGCCTTCACCAGCTTTTGCATCTTTGATGAGACAAAATACACTATTATCTGTACAGCAAAAGCAACAAAGTCACTTTTTCACAGTCAAGAATTGTGCCTATGGTTAAAAAGCTATGGAACTGAGCTATGCAACACACATGAGGGGTGTTAGAGTAGAGATGAAGATAAACGGCAGATCATGTAATACAGGATAACAGAAGAGCAAAGTTGACCAGAGACATAGACACAGTAACTGGGACATCAGCTAAAAAATAACACAGTGCTGATTTACATTATGAGATATTTACAGTAAATGCCACTGATATTTTCTGTTACTACTTTAAAAACATATTAAATGAATGGTTATCCAACAAAATACAACTCAATTGCTAGTGTTTCAGTTTACTGAAGAATTTAAGTTTATTCAAGAATATATGCTAAGCTTCACGGCCTCTAAAGCATACACATATAACGAGATGGGTCAGTGCAGCAGACAGGGAGGCAAATGAACAGTAAGCAAACCCATCACCAGAACCACCACCACAAAACATTCACATCAGAGCAGGATGAGGGTACCGAGTCAGTGAAGAACGCCCAGGTGGTTAGCTAGACTGAAAGTAAAGGTTTGGGACTACTTTGTCTAGCACAGACAGGTGAGATGAGCCTCAGGTCGTTTACCTTCTGCTCGTGTTTCTGTTTAAGCTGCTGCAGCTCTACCGTTCCCACTGTATTTGCCATTAGATCTTTCATCTTTTTCTCATAGTGTTCTTTCAAGCGTGTCAGATCTTGAGAGAGCTAAACAAAAGCAAAGCAGGCGTTACTGGTTTTGGAATGAACTTGCACCTTAGAGTCACAGAAAACTCACTTTAATATTGATATGTGTGTTGCTAGACTGTGGACTCTATCATCTTTCAAAAATGTCCTTTTGCTTAACCCATTTAAGCCAGGGGAAGAAATGAACTTTTCCAGAGGGCATGGTTTTTCTTAATCTGATGTTCATGAGCATTTTTTCCTGTTTTGTGGCCATTGAAATCCTGGAAAATGTATAATTAAGTTGTATCACAAAATCCCATAGTTTTTTGTTTTTTTCCCCTTCATTTTGACCAATTTGACAATAGTCGCATTCATTAATATTTAGCAACTCAAGACGTAAAATGGACAAAATGTAGTATAAAATGGACATAAAATTATTTTCCAATTACTGGGAGCAGTTTTCAAAGGCAACTGGCATTTCTAAAGATTGTCTTTGCCTGAAGCAGTTATTAATTTCTTACAATGGTACACTGAAAACAAAGTGAAGTTGAATTCTCAAAACCACAAGCCAAAACATTAGAATGCAGCAAGCTGACTGAGAGCCAGAATGATCTTTCTCAGGTCTGCTGAAGCAGGACTGTTGATTCCACATCAAATGCACAAATGGACTGTACATTATTAAAATCATGACCCATGAATAATTCGACAACAGATTTAGAATAAGTACAATAAAATTATTTGTTTCAACCTAGAAATTTTAACTACCACTTCATAAAAACAAATATATGACCTCTGGTATCAAAATCTACAAATAAAATGAACCCCTGCTTCACCGACTGCTGCCTTCCGCCCACCTACAGATGTACAATACGGTGACACAAGAGTTGTTTGTTGGCTGTAATGCTGACAGGGAAATGGGAGGGTGATTGTTAAACACACATGGGTTTTCCTCTGGGGTGGCTTTCCTCTCATGAAGGCATGGGGCAAGCCGTTCTCAGGGCGACCTTCCCCGTCACTGGCCTCGTCATAGCTTTCAAACTCGCTAGAGCTCCAGCCGTTGTCGAGGGAGCTGTTGCAGCCACCCTCTTCGCCAAGCTCCACGTCATCATAGATCATCTCATCTGGATCTGTATGAAAAAACAGGACAGATACAGAAAGTGTAGTCAGGAATACTATGGTTTGGCTATATCCATAATGTAAATTCTGGGGCCAACAGAACAATTTGTAACACACTAAAATAAAATAAACACAATAAAAATATACTGCACTCAAATAGAATAGTCTTGAAATAAATTAATGTTCATTTTTAGCTGGGAGCAGGTCAAATGTTTTCAATACCATAGATTCGTGCCGTTGTACAAAATTGCATTATATCGTAAGATGTTCCTGTTAACACCCTCAACAAAAACCGAACTACTTTACTCAAATCATGACCTTCACAAAAAGGTAATATTAACTGAATTACAATTGTATTGGATTATAAACCAGAACAGGCAACATCAGCATAATATTTTCATGCAACAGCTTAAATGAAGAATTCAAGAAGAAAAAAAAGGGACACTAGAAGCGAAAGTGAGCAGTGCTGACAGGTTTAAGGCTACAGACAGGAAGTAAAATACTGATTTTGTGAAATGCCACAAACCTGTGTTGGAGTCAGAGTTCTCCCTGGGCACATCATCGTAGATCACCTCATCTGGATCTGAAGCATAGAAAATGTTCACAATAACTAATGTGTGATCGCACAAACGGGGTTGTTCACACAACAAACACCATGTAATGCACTGGGGATCTAAAAGAAAAGCACCACAAGTGTCTGCTTCCTCAAAAGAACAGGGAAGGAAGTGTCTGGGAACTCAGTTGTGTCAAAAGAAAAAAGAAAAGGAACCACAAAGGCATGCAGTGTGTGTGAGTGTGCGTGTGTGTGCGCAGAGGCAAGAACAGAGAACTGAAACGTCAGTATTCTGTCTACTGAAATTATACCTGCATCTCTACTATATGTTATATGTTGTGGATTTCATTCCTTACTTTCCATCCATGCAGTGTTGGCAGGATCTGATGCCCATTTAGCCAAAGCATCCTCTTCCCTAATAGGTGGATACTCTTCACTGAAAACACTTGAGAAAAAAAAAAAACTACATTATAACTCTACAAACAAATATGCATTTTTCTGTATTAATACAGTCTATGTATTACCACTGACATGAATATAGCAGTCATATATAATATATTGATAAGGGTCACTAACTAACTGTGGAGCATACAATGCATACTTTTCACTAAATTAACACTAACACGCTAGACGTGTTCTAGCGGTGTAGTTTGCCACGCACCTGTCAACGGGGGCGTTGCCAGTCCCAACCACGGTGACTGAAGGAGGAGGAAAGAGAAAAAACATCACACAAAGAAAACCCACAACACTATACATCTTTCTTTCTTGGCTGTAGACCTGGTTTTAGGTCCCACAGTTCTCATGATCCAAGTGCAAAATCTGTAATATAAATTTGAGCATGGCATATTAAGAGTATTGTTAAGAGCATGAAGGGGAGTCTATAATAGTACATTTTAATATATATTCAAGATTTTCTGTAGAATAAAATATAGCATTATCAATGTAATTGTTTCACAAAGCAGCACACTGCGTCAAGCAACTCCCCAAGATTTAGAAACTGTGTTGTAACTTTTTTCTTTTTCCAACAGGTGTCACTGATGATTCCATACCTCCTAGATTAGCTATGTCAAGATGATATGTACTTAAATGCGCTTCCATAAATTTCACTTGCAGCATGTACCCAATTCAAAATCCCATGATAAGATAAGCCTTCCGTTTCCCTCAGAAAGCTTAAAGGCAAAAATGATAACAGCAGCAAAATGTCTTTGCTATGTGTGACGTGGGCAAAAGAACTCTCAGATGAAAACAAAGCTGCAGAAGCATCATCATCACACGCATCTATGACTTTCCCCACTCTTTTACTAAAACATCTGACTATTTCAATCTGGTGTAACCTTGCTAAGATAATTACAGTGTAATCAGACTCAGCATGCCAGGCCACAGGCTTGGACACAGCTACTGCTAGATCTTAGGGAAACCGGAAAATCCTCACAGCCAACACACATCTTTGGGGAAGGCTAAATTTAGTCCCTACTTCCTTGTGGCAGGGCTTTAGGAAAAACAAGAGAAAGAAGAAAGGACAGAGGATAGAAGTATCTGAGACAGCATTTACGTGTCAGAGGTCTGAGTGCAGTGAGAAAGGAGAGAAAGACTTTTACTCAAAGAAAAGAATAAGAATGCCTTCATATCCCGAGAATTTTCTGTTGTTGTGGACATTTCAAATAAAACATTGGTCAACATCTGTTCTACCTCATTATTATCATTATTTAGGAAAGTATTTTCAGAATTTCCCACTGATGCAGGCTCTACTTTACCATCCTCATCCATGGAGAGGTGTCGAAAGATAACGGGTGTGGTGTAAGTTGGCGTGATGAGCGGTACACCAGAGGGGGTTGCATAGCCACAGGGCACTGGGACTGAGTATCCTGAAGTGATGCCAACAGGGCTGGTGTGGATATCCTGGGATTCTCCCTCTCGTTCTTTGGGCTCCATTGGTGAGGAAGCAGAAGAGGAGGGTCCCTGCTGCTGCTCAAACTGCTGCAGTTGGAGAGGCGTGATGTCAATCACAGAGTAGGGGTTGACTTTGCCCTGGGAGGAGGTCCTGGGGACAGCCTCTAGAGGGTGAGGGTCATCAATGGATGCATCCTGGCCTTCCCTGCCTGGTGAGGGATATAAGATGCATTACAACAATGGAAACATGTGGTCAGGCACAATGATACTTAAACGATTAGCTTACTTGTAATTATAATAATAATGAATTTGATTATTAAAGAGGTACTGCACACTTAAACATGTGATACTGTTATAAAACATATTATCACAGTACAGCCATAATATAACATAATTTTGACATTTCTTACCAAATGTGTCAAAATCTGAATTTCATGTGTTCATGGGCTCAACCCACCATCTATGATTTTAAATTAGCCCTTAGGACGATGCAGGCACAGAGAAAACCGGTTGGGACAAATCTACGTCATGACTCATGAAATTTATATTAACAATGGAGGTTTACGCCCTCTAATCAGTGTCAGTCAGTCTCCCTCATGACCTTTGACTCACACACTACGTAGCCACGAGGCCACGCCTACTACGGCTGTTCCCGCAATTGTTGCATTTTTGAAATATGGTGGGAGATACACTTTAATATAATTATTAAGGATAGACAGGGTTTGAACCAGGAACTTTACCCCATTTGATTAGAGCAGTAATAATGTTGCTAAACAGCTTTGGAGTTCTACCAAAGCAACATTTTACACTGCCATAAGAGTCAAAAAACAATAACTTATAATGCATTTGTCATTGTATTATTATTTTATCACTTTTTTATCACAATTTCCACATATGCATTACTGTCATTTTCATGTAGTTACATAGAACAATACATGTCTAAGCAATGCTAGATGTAAACTGTCTAACAAAACTGCAAGCATTTCTTTTAAATGACTGACAGGTTCAACTTTATTTGTTCAAATTCTGCAGAGAATTGTGTTAATTCTAATATGTATAAAACTTCACTGATCAACTAAACATTACACTGTTTAAACTGTTCAAGGTTACAGCCAATGGCATTTGCACTGCACCCATCGCTTGTATGGATCATGTGTGAACCACCAATGCTTTGCCACATCTGGGTCTATCATGTACGACAAACTCACATACACAGGGGGTCCACCTCAGAAATATCCACTTTGCTTCTACCTGTCTAAAGATTTAGACTGTCAGACAGGGGACGCATTTCCAAAGTGTGGCCTTTCTGAAGGATCCTTTTCAAGCATGAGTCCAGAGTTAGGTTTGGGTAAAAGGTCACATCTTGCAGCATTGAGTAGTGCTAAAGCTTAGTTTGAGTTTGAGAGAATCAGGGAATATGTTATGAATGTAGCCAATGAATATTTCTCATAACGATAGAAATGAATGATGTGCGTGTTCAAATCATGCATGGTTTTATGAAGAGAAAAAGCTGAAAAATGAGTGCAGTGCTGACATCCCTTCATTACAGCAGTACAGAGTGAGCGAGTGAGAATAAGTAGAGCCCGGCTCTGCCTGCTGCAGTCACAGCTTTCAGTGATAAAAGCCAGACAACCTCCAGCACCAGGCAGCCAGAGATAAAAGGTGTCATGAGAGAAACAGACTGCCCCACTTTACTGCTTCACTTTAGCCTGAGCTGAAGGGGCTGGATTAGAGCCTGACAAGAATGTGGAGAATTTTTAATTACTGTTAGAAAATATCATACATATTGAAAGACTCATTTGTGATCAACTCATTTACCAACATAGCTGTAGTGCAGAAGAGCTTCTGCCTCAAGGAAATTATAAAATGGGCTCAAATACTCTCACTCTCCTAGAGCCATCAATAAAATGCTTTTGGGTTGCAAACCTGTCCTTCCAGGATCTGTCCCTGCGTCATCATCAAGAGGAGGGGGTGGAGGTGGTGGTAAATCCATCTGCTTGTCATCAGTCCCCTCGGAAGCAGGTGTCCCCTCTCCTCCTGCTGTTGCTCCACCTGCTGCGGCGGATCTGCTTGTGGCAACTGTTGTGTCTGCTGATGACGGAGCTGTGCCGGGTGTGGAGGAAGGTGCTGGGGCGTCCCGCCTGGGGAGATGGCCCTCAGGGTGACTGGCCAGACTCTGAGGAGATGGAGGTGCAGGGGGTGGGCGGTCAGCCTCAGGGATGTCATCCCCATTGTCATCAAAGTCAAAGGCTTCGCCTTCATCTTCATCTGCAAAGGAGACGTTGTCTGCCAACACTGGAAACAGAGACAGGGTTCAGATAGATGGAGTGCTGGATTAGATTACTGATCCAGAGATCAGATAAAAGAGTTGGCAGTATGACAATATCTATACCATGATGATTTTGTTACATAATTTTTACTGCGGTAGCTATCCCTTTAATACATCTGGTTATATTAGAACATTGGAAAGTATGTGAAAGCGTGTAATTACAGCAGTACCTAAATGTAGCACTTACTTTGTACCAAATGCCATTTAATAAGTCCATAAGGGTCACTCTCAGCAACGTGCAGTGACTATGAGACAATTCAATTAAGTTACAGTACATGATGTGAATTGTGAATAAGATGCACACAAAGCTAATATCTAAACTTCTGAAACGTTGTGACCCATTTGTCCAACAGTTAAGTAGGTCTAGCCTTTGTATATATAAAAAAGGACAGAATTGCCTTAGTAGACTAATAAAATACATAACTCTGGGATGACAGGCAGGGTCATCATATCACACTGTATGATTTGGGGGATTTGGCTAAACACAAGTTAAATTTAGGAAGGAGCCTTTAGCTTAGAACGTTAACAGATACACTGTGGGTGGCAGTTTTAGACCTTGGGCTGGTAAAGTTAAACTGAGCCACATACAGACTTATAATTAAGGGTGGGGTCTATAACAGCAGTATGTTTTCTTATAGACATTTTTACATTGAACATCTGCACCAAAACATCACATCAGCTGCTCTGCTTTATAGAAAGAAAAAAAAAAACAAGTAGGGCAGAGCTACAAAATATAGTTAGTGTTCCAAAGAAGTCATGTTCACATCAGAGCACTCGACAGCAGACAGGAAGGGAACAACAAATGTCTTTCCAGTTTCGACACTGCAATTAGGCCACCAGGAAAGAGAGGTGTTACTCCCTCCAGTGAGTAGTACAGCCTCAGTTTTGCATTATTTCCGATGTGATGAATAGAGTGGGGGTCTGAGTCAGCGAAGCTCAATTAAGAGCAAGAGAGAGTTAAAGGATTAGGAATGCAGAAACTCAACTTTCATCAGTTTCATTCAGCGGTGTAGTGAAAGAATAGAAAAAGCCTCAAGTAGGGAAAACATTCAAAGAATGCAACTTGAATTCAATGTTGTGGGAAATATTAGGTAATATTTCAAACAGGGTTCACAGAAGGATGAACCGAGCCAAAACCAGAGCCTGAATGGAAGGAACTCCCCTCGCCACCATTCAGCCCTTCAACTCTTCCACAGTGCCGCTGATTTTAACTACAGAGATCCAACATTTAGGAGGTCTCCTTAACTTCCTATAATGTTGTTCAATCTTTGTCACAGTTTTACTCACAAGCATTCCACAGATTCTTTGTGAGCCCGTTCCTCAGTAGTCACAGCTTGATTGTATTCATTTACAGTCTGAAGTCTTATATCGTGAATGCGCTCCCAAAGAAAACATATTCCAAGCTACTCCAAATCAGGTTCACTTCCAGCACGGCCTGATGAGATATCCATACCTACACCAGGAGCCGAAGTAGCTCAGTTGGGAGAGCGTTAGACTGAAGATCTGAAGGTCCCTGGTTCAATCCTGGGTTTTGGCATTTTGACCTCTCTCTTTACCAAGCCACCTCATAGATCCAACTCTGTTTAAGTCCTACATTATGTTTTCCTAACTCCTGGGCTACACCTTTTCCTTGTGACACGTCAATATCCATCATGCTTTTACAACAATGTTTCCTCCGCCGGACTCAGTTAACTTCAGCATTTATGTGGCCATTTAAAGTTTAGCTGATAAGGTTATTCTTTACACCCAATTGCAATCAAAAGAAGCATGTTCACTGTTGCAACATGCTGTGTTATGCCTGCAGGCTTAAACGGTCCACTGATAGTAACCAAGTAAATCTTAACTCAAAGAAATTCCCTGTAGCAAAGCCAATAACTTTGAAGTCCCTCACAGCAGTGCACACAGCCCTAAATCACCTGTACAATTCCCTCGAGCTGTGACAGGTAGTTGTTGAGCCCTGTAGTCAGAGTGTGAGGGAACGGTCTGTGACTAATGTTCCAGGTCAACATTGCGACCCCATGTCCATCTGCACCTATGACTACAGTTGCATGAGAAGAAAGGTGCAAACCTGGAAACAGAGATGCTATCTTTCCTTTTCCATCTGTGCAATAATGAATACTGTGGGACACAGAAACAAGGCACAGCTAGCAGATTAACAGTCAGCAGTACTCCAGGACTGTGGCATGTATATTGATATGCCAATAATTGCCCCATGCTCTCTCTGTGGTGTCGATATGAAACACTTGACTGTGCCAGAATAGAACAGGACCAGATTAGATTGGATTTGGCCAGATGACGAGTCACAACTGGCCATTCAATAGTACATCTGCAACTACGCTTAGAGGAGGCCATTGATAGTCGGCTGTGTTGGTATGCATGCCTGCAGCTTAATTATAGAGACTGCGCTGGATGTTGACCTCACAGTTCCAGCACACATAGCCAGTCATATGAGGATCATCTAGCCGTTCTACACTACATTCACACCCCGAGTTTCTTTACTTCGGAGGATTTCTCTCATCTTTCCCTTGTGATAATGCAAAGTACAAGATCACAGAGAAATATACATTCAAGAGTGTGTGCACACGCACGCATGCACTCTGACACCTATACCCTTGTTGAAGTGTCCATTGTCAATTCATAATCACAATATGGATTCTGTTCTGTGGGCCTATCTCCACTCTGCTAAATAATGTTCTCTCAAATGAGTCACCGGGTTACAATCCGCTCCAGCATCGCCCTGGCAACAAAGCAAGTGACTGGCCAGCTGGAGACGAAGCATTTCTCTAGCCTGTGTCTATCCCCGGAGGCTGTGTGTGTGCGTTTGTGTGTGTGTCTGAGTGTGCTTCTGCACCAGTATACAGTCTAATACTGAGGCACATTGTCTGGTATTCACAGCAGCACAGCACATTTTACCCTGCTTACTCCCTCGTTCCTCTGCCCACTCACTCCACAGCGGTGGAGAAGCGGAGGAGAGGAATCTGTGCTGTTTACTCATACTGTCCAGCTTAACCACTAACCCTCCAGGAAGCGATCAAAACACAAGATGACCTACAGAAGCTAGCAGGTGATTCTATTGGTCTAACACTGTAATCTGTCTCTTATAACAGACAACCAAAGACAAAGGAGTTTAGACAAATAGCATCTTAAATTCTCCCATCTGCTCAGCTTTAGGTCATTGTGTTCTCCAAACAATCAACTAAAAAGCTGTGGCCTGTATGAGTACCGAACCCACGACCTTGGCGTTATTAGCACCACGTTCTAACCAGCCCATGTTAGCCACTTCTATCCAATGATGTTTCACAACTTTCTCCGTGAAGTTAAGGGCAAAGTGTATAGCATATGTGACAAAGCTTTGTTGACTTTACTTTCAGGAGGTGGGGGAGGAAAGTCTTCCACGTCCATGCTTGCTGCACTTCTCCTGCACAAGCTCTTCAGACAGCAGCATGAAGGGGATCCACTACGCCGACACACATTCCTAAAGGAGAAAAGACAAATGTCAGAAAATGGTTTGATGCACACAATATCCTAATGTCCTAATTCATTTTGCAC
The DNA here is from genome assembly GCA_036023655.1 of Nannoperca australis. Taxonomy (NCBI): domain Eukaryota; kingdom Metazoa; phylum Chordata; class Actinopteri; order Centrarchiformes; family Percichthyidae; genus Nannoperca; species Nannoperca australis. The sequence goes on from JAVQJD010013134.1 coordinate 75,148, forward strand.
TGAAGAATGTTTCCATACATCACGAGTTAGGCACTTCTGGCTGTAAGCCAGTCACTCCCTGAAAGCCCCAACCACACTTGTTGTTGCTCAATCACCGCAGCGCACACAGAGCAGAGGAGCGTGGCTGTGTTGTGGTCACGGTCTGGTACGCTTTGTATCAACATCAGAATATGAACCAAAGCTAATTCAGACAAATGAACGAGTGAATGAAAACAAAAGAAGCGCTTATAGGTCTCCCGGGGACTGTTGACACTACCACGTGTTGAAGTGTAAACAACATCCTCACATGCTAATTCTGGGCGTGTTTAATATCAAGAGTATAAATGTGCTTGGCCACCATGACAATAGATAGGCCGTAGCCTGTGGAGTAACCATTATGAGAACACGGGGGGTGAAGGGTGGGGGGTTGTTGTATCTAAAGCCGGTTCACGGTGAAATGTTCCACACTCAAGCCCAGGAAATGCCTATTCTGCTGCTTTTATCACAGGCTGTAAAAAAATATCTGAATGTAAACCAAAACCCAAGAACGTTATCATGTCTACAGGTTGTCCCACGGTGGCAATATTCTACTAATGGACTGACTCTTGACAAGACTTGAAATACAATCAGCTACAGTATCTATGGCCATTTAGGGTGCAGAGGTCAATGAAAGTGACATTTTGACTTAATATCAACAAGACACTTTGGCTTAGAAAGATGTTATTAGCGTGCTAAGGCAGGAGAGAGCTTTGGACCTGCATGGGCATGAGAGACATTGCATTCCTCAGCAACACAGCCTTTGTTTGCGGAAGTACAATTTGTATCCAGAGGTGACAGTTTCTGTCAAAGACCTCTAGGAAAAGAAGTTGTGCCATTTCCAGAGTTCTTCAGTTTGCTAGGATCCACAAGAACAGAAGACAGAGTCATGACATCATGCTGTAGCATAAAGCCAGCACTGTTGCGGTATGCATGCCCCATAATATATCTGTGCAATCTCTGGAATTCAATACAAGCCACAGCAGAAGTTCACAACATTCTACTTTTTGATCGAGACACATTTTCACCACAGTTTTGCAGCAAACAAAATGCAAAGGATAACTCATTCTGAGTCTCAAAGCCTGTTTTGTCTACAAATAATGTGAAATCCTCTGCTTCTTTTGTTCTCCACCCTATTCACCGGGCACAAGGCCAGAACAGTAGATGTGAGCACACAGGGCCAGTGTCTGCTGAATACAGTGCAGCTGACAGACAATGCTAGCACTAACAGGCAGGTAGAGTATGCATAGCCTGAGGAGAAACAGCCTGCACAATGGAGGAGAGAGAGACAGGAGCAGCTACAATGTTCCATAGTACGACTGATGATGAGGCCCTCTTTATGTCATGCGGTGCTGTGCGGTGCTGTGCATATAACCTAAACAAGCGTGATGTACGACACACACAGTTGTACACTGACTGGCACATTTTGGAGCGACAACAAACAGCCTATCCTTGACAGGAGCTTTGGAGGGTGACTCATCTCTTCCTTCAGATGCATTGTTCGAGGTCTAGGACAGCTAGAAAAGTCAGGAAGGGAGGGGACAAGAAAGGAAATATTCAGGTGTGAAAAAAAAACAAAAACATTTTTCATACATTCATTTTTAGTTGTAACACGCATTAAGACAACATGAAGATTATGAACTTTATTATCTTCTAGAAGAGCTGGCTCGGTGCTTGATCGCCTTGTCGTGCATTAAGCCGAGAAACAAAGGCAGCCTTTTTCACTCCGGTTTTAAAACCAGCAGATTCCTCCAATCCTCCTCTCTCCTATAATTACTGTGTTTTTTTTATTATCTGTTTCTTAAAGGAAACTAAATGCACCTTTCCACAAATTACATCCTGCATGGCCTGTGGTGTGTTGTGACTTCAAATGTGGTGTGCACCATACAAGGACCTGGCTCACCCCATGGAGATGACCAACTCAACAAACACATTCTACATCTGTAGCATCTGTCAGTCACCTCTCTATACTGCAGCAGCGTAAACAGCATAAACATATTTACACTCAAACAAACGCAGGCAGGTGAGAATGTGTAGTTTCTAAAGCCTTACTGAGAAGGCAAGAACATATGTATCATAATTAATTCATAATCGCCCCCTAATCTGCTCAGTGTTTAATTAAAAGGTACTGTATTACAGTCTAATGTGAGAGCAATGAGTGAGGACAGAGCGGAAGACACCAGAGAGATCAAATCAGCCGTTAAGTACATGACAGACTCAGCTGAGCATGTCATTACACGCTGAGAAGGCTGAGCTGTGCTCTGCAGACAGGAAAACAGTCATCTGGCCTGCTGGTGTAATGCAGACAATTTGCTCACCTGTGTATTCCTAATAACCTCTGTTAAAGAACAGACAAGGATCAAAAACATGTTGACATTATGTATGTACTGTACATTTGGTCAACATTATCCATAGTGTGGAGGATAAATTGCCACCTATGTTCTCTTGTAAAGAAGATTCTACAGGAAGGCACTTTAAAAAAGGTCAATTGCAGAATTCTTGCAAATTCCTCCATTTCAAAATAAGACTACTGTAAATTAACACTAAATGATGCATTTGTTAATTAGATTTTAGTATATATTTTTTTTACTTTTTAAAATCAACCGGGTTAACTTTTCCAGCAATATCACCTTTCTCTCATTTCACGATATGACGCATCATCTAAATAGAAGGACTCAAGGAATGATAAATAAAAACTGCCCCAAACCCCTTACCCATTACTTATGGAAAGTAGATGTCCGTCCAAAAATGAATTGTGTGCGTTGATGAATGTTTTCTAGTGTGTTTTCTAGAGCACACTTGATGACAAGTGACATTCCACACATGGGTTGAAAGTCATAAACAACAGCCTGGAGGAGAGGGTGGTATGAGAGGGGGGGGGAGTTCTAGGTCTGTCTTTGGCTTTGCACTGCAGCTCTTGGGCTGAATGTTTTATTGAGCAGTGTGTCCCAATCTTCTCCGTCTGCCAGGATTACAGTAATCAGGCCTCGACCGAAAACAGCCCATCCCAGGCCTACAAAGAGTGGACGGACGGGCTTAACAAAGTACTGTAATGTATTTGTGGGGAAGTTCAGGGAAGGACGGGACAATGCTCCGCAGCATACTAAAAAGTTACCTCTTTCGAGCCTCGTCACGATCAGCATTAAACAGTTATAAAAAATGTTGTTGCTACAATGACAGTGCACTGATGGTTTGTGTCATTTATGCATCACAAACTTCACACTTTCCCATTCAAGTGAGCCAAACCTTTGACTCGTACTGTAAAAAAAGAATACTATTTCGTCATTATAAATGACTTGTGCTGTTCAACACTCTAAACCACTGCTCTTGTTTCCTTGAACTGTGAACATGGTGACAACATAATGTACACCCATTACTTGTAAAATATATCTACTATGCCAGGTAGCACTGCCTGTACCCTAAATTTGAAACCAAAAGCTTTGTGGCTCATACAGGATCAACCCATCGCAACCTTCACAGTATCACAGTGTCTGGGCCAACCAGCCTTGACAACACACCACACTTCACCACCCACCCTGACCTCAAAATGGGTGGGGAAGCTTAGAAACAAGCACAAGATAGCCAACTTTCAAAAGTGAGAATCCTGAGTACTGGCAAGTCGACCTGTTGAATAGATCAGCAAGGGACAAATTGGAAGCACTTTCATAGACACAAATATCATAAAAAAAATCACAGCTGAGCATAATTATATCTCCTTTTGTTCTCTTTGCAGCAAAAGTCCCAAACTCAGTGTAACATAACGTGCCCTCAACACACTGAACAATCAACACAACCAGAAGACCAGAAGATGAATCTGGTAGTCTCCAATAACTACCAGTTATAATTACAGGCCTAATGGGAGGGGATTGTAGTGAATGATCAGGCAGTGTCAGAGGTGCGATCTACTGGACATGGAGGGGACGTTTGGATTCAGAAACAAGCTCTGGAGCCATGTTTCTAAACCAAATGTGGTCATTGCTAAGCTACCACAGTGACCCATCACTGCAAGATGTCATCCATTACATTACAGTATGTACTATAACCATTATAATGCATCACACAACACTACAGTGCCCCATTATACCCCTACTATAAGAGCAGTACTTTTAGAGACATTTTTACATTATAACCATAAGGTTTCTTTTTTACGATGGCCTAAACTTGCAGGCAAATCATTCTGTTTTCAGTAAAAGAGACAAAATACTGACAAGGCCCTCGCAGCTTGGGAATCGCTGGACAAAATTAAAGACTGGGGCGGTAAAATGATTTGAAACGTAGTGTCTATGTGAAAACAGAGGCAGCCGCAGTCTTTGCTGTCACTCCTAACTGGTCTCCACCCACCCAGTGAGCCACACCAAAGCTCTGCGAGTCCAACATGTCACCAGAACAACACTGGTGAGCAGTAGCGGCTGCTTCAAAAGAGATTTTCTCGCCTGGCTGGATTTAAGCTCTGAATGCATTTTAATATGAATAGAGCTATTCAGTCCAATTACAATAAATGACCACAGGAAAACTGCAACACTTGATCGTCAGAGTACAAGTGATTGCAATGACTTAAAAGGATGGGGATTGCCACTGAGCCCCCTGACCCCACTGTACTGTAGCACAATACATAGTGCATGGTACAAACATAGGCGTTTGAATCAGGGTGATTGGGTGGTCTCTTCCATATTAGTGGAATGTTTGCGGTTCAATTCTTGCTGAGGACTTTTGTGGTATGCCTTAACCCTCATTTGCTTTCTCTCCACCCCTTTACGGTCAAACAAGGCCAGAAATGCCATAAAAATCTTCTTTACAAACAGTACACAGTACAACGAATGGTAAGGTGCATGCTAACATAATCTCTATTATGCATCTGTTATACAAGTGTGTGTGGTATTTGAGCAATTGCACACATCCACTTACAGAAAAGCAGTGGCCTTTCTTTTCCAGCTGTTGCTGAACTATGTTGCTAATCCATGTTTTCCTCAGTGGATCCTTTGTGGGGTGGTGGGTGGACAGTGAACCCATAACTGCCTGTCTAAAAAAATTAAAAAATTAAAAATTGAAAAAGAATGGTATGCTCCTCTGCTCAACCACTGTGCACTGACACCCCAAGCTTAGTAATGGTAAACATTGATAGATTGATGAGGAGAAAGTGTACTAGTGACATGGTGACACAGAGGACTGTGTGCATGGCTTACATGAGTGCTTACGTTAAAAAACTGCAGTGAATTTGAGCAAGGAAAAAATGACCTGTGCTCCCGGGACAGCCTTCTCTAGGTGTTATTAGCATCTGTATTTGCAGACAGGCCACCCGGGTTATTTGCTAAACAAATTACCAGCGGAGATTGTTGTGTACATGCACACGTGTGTGTGACTCCATGCACAGGCCGAGTGAACTGGACATGCTTAACACCAGACGATACAAATAAAAATCTAAGTTTTGATTTGTTTTAAAGCAGATTTGGAGGCTCATCTACACTTAATAGATGCCAGAAAGCGTGTGCCTTTTGCTGTGTGGAACAGCAACTACTAAGGGAAACAGTTTAATTAGATTGGGGTTTTACTACCTGTTTAGACGGATCTTCCAGTTGACTGAAGCTGGGCAGTGCTTTCACTGAGGAATGCTATGCATGACTACTTGAATTTGTAGTTGGGCTGACCACTGCAGCTCAGAAAGACATCCTCACTTTTCATGGGTTTAGGTAAGTGTTAGGTGACAAGTCAACAGGAATTCTTACACACACACACACACACATATATATATATATATATATATACACACACATATACATACACACACACACACACACACACACACACACACACACACACACACACATATATATATGTTTTTTATCAAGATGGCAAGCTTTGACCAGCATTTGAATCAGTCTTATAAAGGCAAAAGGCTATCCTGCACCTGCAATTGCATCCTTGAAGGAGGACAGGGGGTTAAGAAAAGTATGAGGTTGTGTCTGAGACATGTGTCAAAATGTTACATGACAGAGTCAACGCCTGAGGAAATATGTCTGCATCCTGTTCAGTTAATATGTAAAAAAAAAAAACGTTTATCTGTGACATTAAAATGTCTTATAAATTGGAGATTAGGAGGCATTAATTAACATAGTAAAAAACAAATCAGTGACTGTCTTTGTTATTTTGTTACAGCAGGTAGTTGACAGTGTTGGCAACTTGGCAAAGTTTTCTGACGCCACGTTATAGCCATCTCCCAATAGTTTGTTTAAGTCACTCCAATACGCAGAGAAACATTTTACATTACTTGTTTTCGAATATTTAACCTAACGTTGTTACTTACCTGACCTAACAGTTAGCAAAACAGAAATGTTTGAGATATTTTAAAACGTTGTCAGAAACTTAAAAAAATGTCCTCAACTCACCATTTTATGACTTTTCCACAGAAGAATTACAGTATTCCTTCGCAGTAACACGGTGCACGTGTTAAACGTCAGGCATTTCTGACTTCAACACAACTTTAAAGACATTATAACACATCCAGTTTTCGCTCAGTATCCTTCTTTTAACTCCACTCTCTTCGATGCAAGATGACTCCATCCATAAAAATCCATTTACCTCCTTTAAGTAGACGATTGGCCGACGAGTCGACGTGGGCAAGCTGTGATTGGCCGTACAGGACGCCGATCAAGCTTCCCAACGTCTCCGGCAGGATTGACTCTGGTCGGACACGCAGAGTTCCAAACTGCTCACGTGACATGTGAGGTGGCTCCCTTTAAAACAGCTGTCCGGAGATGTTTGCTTTAAGTTTTGTCGTAGGCTACTAGTAAGCCTACGACAAAACTTGCTAGTAAGCTAGTAGCTTGTTTTTTTCTTCCAAATGTTGCACGCAAACACAAAAATCTCCAGGTTTATATAGTTAAAAAAAGAATTAATGGATTTGTCTGCTTTGTAAAATAAACCCTTAAAAGGGCAATGTTAGGACAAAAACATTTTTGACCAGGAAAATGTGTCAAATTCATGGATGTCTGGTCAAATAGGACAAACTAGGCAACATCCTAAAGAGATAATTATTCCTATTCTGCCACCTACAGGCAGATGCTCTATTATACAGCCTTAATACATCCTAAGTACAAGTAAAACCAAGAGACAATATATGAGCAAACATTTTATTTTGTAACTCATACAAATGCACACAATTAACACAGGATGTTGAATCTTCTGGCATACAGCATAAAATTGACAGGAAATCATCCGCCCATCCATCCCATGATGTTAATTATATGCTGTCATATCAAATGAAAAGCAAAACTCCAACACCATCTGACATTAGTAATTTTTGTGGTAATGATCTAGTAAGATCAGATCAGACCAATATTTATTTTTAGATCTTTTTAGTAATAAACTGATGGAAATACTTTCAAGTGTTATAAACTTCCCTTTCACTTGTTTCAATTCAGTGACTGATGTTGTGCAGTGTACACAAAAAGTATAAAATAATCTACTTTACTGTAGTTCACAGTGGAACCCCACCTCAAGTCATCCTGAGCCCTGTTTCATGAGGCAGGTTACAGCAGACAATGTTGAGTTAAATCCATGTTTCAGATTTGAGGGGTTCTGGTTTGACTCAGCAAAGTTACACAGACAACTCAGAAAACTTACTTCATGTGAGGAACACCAGGCGATAAAATGCACATTTCTACATGTCTTCATCCGTTCAATAACCACTGCAGTGGACTGATTTATACGTTGCTTTGTAACTTTGAGTCAGCCCTTTGGTGCAAGTCAAAGTGTTGCATTGTATCCTCAAGATGCAACATTTTACCTCGTATTAATACTAATGGTAAAAAAATGAAGTCTAAAATTGTAGAGCTTATAAACATTATTTCATGTGAGCTACAGTAGCAATACACAGAATTGTGAGAAATGGTATCTGAAGGGATACAAATGAAAGTTTGCAGCAGAATGACAAAAACATATGGCAGATATGTGACAATAGAAACCAAATACACATGGTCAACATATCCAGTACAATGAAGGCATTGATTGAAAAACACAAAACACAAAAGTCTTATTGAAACTGACGAGGCTTTAGTAAAAATGAGCATCTTCTTCACTAAAACATTATTTGACTTATAAATACCAACCATCAAAGTGTCATTTGGTTATTCTGTATCAGAATTAATTCAGTTCTGCAACATTACATCTCCATTTTGGACAAAAGAGCCTTTGTGAAGTGGACAAGTCCTAAGCTTTCGTTCACCAACAAAGATGATTCTGTTAAAGGCCTTTTCTTTGGTGACCACGGTACATTTTTCCCCCCCTGCCACTGAAAGAGGATCCACAGTCCAAAAACACCAATGTAACTCATGAATGGACTGATCTAATTGTTCAGTTAGAATCTAATAGCTCCAACGACTAACCTATAGAACCTCATTCTTGCCTGAGGGAGGAGTAAACTTTATGATGTTAGTACCAGACAGTCACGGTTAACCTTTTAGAGGTTTCTTTGAATAGCAAAGTTTGCTTGTAACTCATGGGACTAAGGATAGGTTATAAAGAGTTATAAATCATAAAAACACCCATCTTACTTCCATCGCTCTTAAAGTCACTTCACACAAATTAAAAAAATAAAAGGAATGCATTATTCAAATAGGAAATGACCTCCTTGTACCCCTCAGCTGGCATGGGGTTTGACAGAAACCTCGGACCGACCCTCCGTGGCAGCGTTTAGGGGAGTCGGTGTGTTGCCAAAGTTCCAGTCCACAGGATTAAGCAGCTGCATAGTCTTCTTGTGTGTCCAGATCGGGTTGATGATAAATGTGAGCAGAGCGAGGCCGGTGAAGAAGAGCAGGCGTGGTGGCAGGGCCATGTGGGTGCTGAGCTCTCCCCAGTGAGTCAAGCCTACCCACCACATGTAGTAGGTGAGCACCATGCGACAGTGGAACGTGTGGACCATCACCCACTGGTTGGCTCTCCAAAACAGGGTGGGTGCCCAGCCAACCTGTCAGGGAGGAAGATAGACGGAAAGAGAAAATGATTGATGAGGATTGGGACACACATTTCTTGCTTTTTATTTTCCATCATCATCACATTCACATTCTTGTACCTTATGTGTGCTTAAGTCAAATCTGTGAGCAGGAGGAACAGAGAAAGTTTAGGAATTGACTACTTATTCTTTTATAGAACTTCCCCATTCTAAGAATGTTAAATGTTATCTGTTGACAACCATAAGGTGCACAAGACCAAACAGGAACTGAAAACTGGTCACACTTCCAGTCATATCTATGGTGGTTGACAAGCATCTGCAAAGAAAATATGATAACCAGCAGCATTAAATGCAGCTAGAGCCCTTGGAAAACTTAATGAAACAAATGCACATAATAAACAATAATTTGGTATCTGCAATTACTGCCTAAATGTTATGAGAAAAATAAACTGTGTATAAGATGTGTGTGGATCAAAGTGATGACAGGTAGCTTAACTCAACACAAAGGCACTATAAGGCCCCTACCTTCAGTAACATCCAGGAAATACAGGTGAATGGCGTGCTCATCTCCAGCAGCAGCGTAACCATTGGCAGAAAGTGGCCCATGGAATCCCACACCACCGCCCCTGTATATCCTGACAGGGCGAAGAAATGGTGTGTCGCCAGTGGGAGGTCAAATGACTTAAATATCACACTGGAAGCGTGGAGTGCTACATTCTCAAAAATAAAGAAACCAGTGGCTGTGAGGACATTGAACCACGACCAGTCTTCTTGTCCGCTCACTTTGTCTCTGGTTAACACAGAGTCCTCAGTCAGGGCCCGGAGACCAGCTACGGTACTCTGGATGCCAAATACTGCCCGAGTCGCTGCAAGGTTCCAGAAAACCTTCTCCTTAGCTAGCAGGGAGTTGTAGGTGCGGGACAGAGCCACAGAGAGGAGGTGGGAGAGGAGGAATATAGCCGCATAGAAGGCAAAGCCCAGGCCAATAAGCTGGAGGCGGTAGTCCCATAAGAAGTATTCTGCACTGGGCTGGGGGAAAGGGCTGGTCTGCTGGGCAGGATCCATGATGTTTGAGGGAGGGCACTGGAGCTCAGCTGCAGGTAGGAGTGTAAGCACGGGCTGGTAGATGCATGGTGTCACCTAGAAAACAATTCAAAGTTGCTTAGGATAAGACAGCCATTCATTAAATACAAATTAAATACATTACTATTGCTATAAACAAACCACAGTAGTGTCCAGGATCCATTAAAATACACGTTTAACTCTGTAAATGTTCCATGTTTAACTTTAAAACGACTCAACTTAATTGACCTTGTGAGTCCAATTGAGAGCGAACTTTTCCTGTCGTAGCTCGGTTAAAAAAACAACAACAACAACAACATAACCAGCTCAACACCAAATAAAAAGTATCGTTTTATCCATGAAACAATAAACGTCTATACAAGTCCATGATGAGTCAGAGTAAAGTTTCACCTTAACCTACCGGTGTTGCACGTTAGCACAAAAACAACCACGACGACAAAAGGGTGGGGCGGACTCAAGCTAACAAAATAGTAGGAAGTCTAAAGCAGAGGTTATTACTTTCCGCAAACTAGCAAACATCCGTGTCATACATACCGTACAGACGTGCTTCCACAGAACACGGTGTCGCAGCGCTGTTACTGCAGATCACAAGAGGAACATTCACATCATACGACTTCAATTTGCTCACATGACCACCAAACAGGAAGTGACGCTCACTTAAAACCTCCGGACATCCCATTGGTCAACTTTGCTCTGGTCTGTGGTAACGCCCCATCCTATTGGTTATTTTCTAGTTCGTTGGATAAATGCGTAAAGTGTGTTTTGGCTTTATTGTGTCATGAATAGCACACATAACATAGTTTATACTGTGTTATTTTGTGTATACATCATACACAAAACAAAGAATATAGATTCAATAAAAATGCTAAGTCCAGCCTTGTTAGTAGACCTGCTTCATACATGTTGTAGTTTTTCGCTTTGAGGAAAAAAGTGTATAGTATACGGAAAATATATGGTTATATGATTTGCATATAATAAATGTTGTATTAATCTACATAATGCAAACTTATGATATACATAGTACATATACTTATAATGTAGCTACTATAATATAATGCAAAGACATGTTTTAATAGATATGAAGGACATTAATTTAAAAGTATCATCATTTGATTCAATTGTTACAGTATATCTGATTACATGGTGGACATATTGTGAAAGCAGCATTTAATTGTTATGGGTTATGCAAAAAACTGAGTATATGTGCAACCATTATGTGCAGGGTTGCAGGAGACGGTGCAGCTTACCCTAGCATACACTGAGATAGATGCAAGATGCACCGTGGGCAGGTCACCATAGTGATAACACACATTCACACAGATGGAAAACCACAACATAACACAACATAACTATTGGAGGAAATACGCATAGACAACACACAGACTCCACACATGAAGGAGTGGAGTTGGATCAGGTGGAACCCTCGCCCTTTTTTTGTGAAATGACAGTGCTTGGTTTTTACTTGATGCACAATCTTACCTCCACACACCATCAGGAAAAAGCATCTGGCCTGCAGGAGCTGCTACACTGGTGAGAGCAGGCTACCTGCAATGCTACAGAGTCACTTATCAGTGGCATAGACTGTTCCTGCAGTGTTTATGTGATTTGCATTCCATTGAAATAGAGTTGAGGCACTTCACCTCCCACAACAATAATAGTGTCTTGAGGACATCACTCACTGGTGGTGGGGTGGTGACATCTCCATAAATCACAAGAAACCTGCTGGACAAACAATGAAAATGACAGAGAGTCATCAGCTGCCTTTAATGTATTATTTTCAGAATCAGAATCAGCTTTATTGGCCAGGTATGTGTACATACTAGGAATTTCATCATCCGGTATTTATCTCACTCTCAGTGTACATACATGAAGTAGACAAACAATGTGCAAGAAAAAATGTAGCAGAGTGAGCAGAGTGCAAGGAATAAATATAATAAATATAAAACTATAAAAATATATAAATATAACTATGGTTAATGTACAGGTTGCTTAATTCCATGAGGTAGTTGTGTATGATACCACATATACAAAATGTACAGCTTGTATAACTTGTTGTGGACAGTACAGTGAACATTTGTGTCCCAGGGTTATTGCACATGAATTGATCCAGAAGCTACGAGATGCTATTTTGAGCTAAATCATGTCATAATGCTCACAGCAATATATCTAAACAAAATTAATCCAGACTTTTTTTTGGTAATAAAGGAAGAAAGGTCTACTGAGAAAGAAACTTTAATAACTGCTAACTGAGCAACCCATGAGTTTTTCTATTTGTCCAACAGGGGGTGATCTTGCCTGTTATACTTGAAATTGGTTGAGGGGCAAGTTTTTAATGTAACTGATCAAATCCTAGCTGATTTTTTTTTCTTCAAAACATTAAAATATTAGGTACAAGAACATATAAAACTAACCAGGTACTTAATTTATAGAAAAAAATAATAGGTCTTTGTCAACCTACTTTTAAAGGGCTGACGTCTTCCTGACTCTCCTGTTACCTTTTTACAGGTGGGACAATTTACACTTTTTTGTTTGCCTGACAGAGACACAAATAAAAACATTTGGGAGCCTGCACATTTCAGTGTGCACACAGCCTCTTCTGTTCCTAAAAATGACACCTTTATCACTTTCATTAGCACATAGTGTTTGATGATCTCATGCAATTCCCAGCACAACTAACTGCCCATTTTAAACGTGAAAAGAGGCCGAACTAATGATTTGGAAGTTTTGATGATTTGAGAGTAAGTTCTGATACATTGTAGCATTCATCATATTCTTGCAAACACCCCTACAACCTGCAGACGTCTAACCATTAAATATTTAAACATTTATATAATTCTTAACACAGGTATTTAATGATAATAGACACAGAAATAGATGTGCTGAGAGGAAATCTGTGTTGAAATTAACATTACACATAGTTATTTGTCTGCTACACCAAATAAATGCTGCCAATAAAATCAGTGCAGTGCATGAAACCTGCTGTTTTTGTTATGGGTCTCAATCAGATTAACATCACATTAGCATGGATGCTGAACCTGACCACTATCATCATGAAAAATATGATCAAAAACTAAAAGTTTTCAACTTTGTAATATAACATTTCTATCTCTAATAAAATTGCCACACAGGTTTTTCACGTGCATCTCCTAAGAATCCCTTTTATACAAACACTCACTGTAGTGTGTATGTCTTCATCCTAACGAAATGTCCCTGAACAATATTTATTTATTTTAATTTGGAGAATCTGATCTGAATATTTTTATGATGATAACTTTTAAGGAATCACAAAGGGGTTTTGGTGGCTCTATAAAAAGGAAAAATCATAAATATTAAGTAATATTATATTTTATTCCTAATATGAATACCAAATCACCGGTGACCTTCCTGACTCACAAGAGCAACAAAAGGTAAATGCACCGTCTTCTTTGACGGATGAATCAGAGCCATCCTTCATCTTTACCTCATTGCTGTTTTGATTCCTGAATAAAGATATAAAACACATGGAATGTCAGGAACACTTAGATAAATTCGCATAAATGTATCAAAATATTACCACTTGTAATACTGTTGTTAAAGAGACAAATATTGAATAGTAGTATAATTAGCAGGAATGCCTGACAAAGCTTACAGTTTGACGTTTCACAGTAAACAGGCACCACACAGACAAACCTTTCCAAACTTTTTCTCCAAAAATTTAATTGCAGAATTATTTACACTGGATGACCTCAGCAATGATCAAACTACTCAAAGAGGCAAAATCTTTCAATAGCTCAACTAGGAAAGAATGGAGGAAAATGTATTTGTTGTTGCAAACTACTCAAATAATACATAAGTAACCCAATGACACGGCAACTTGCACTGAAATAACTGAAGAATGCATATGTGATTGACTTAAATAAATACATAACATATCAGTGGGACAGTGTCATAAATGTAAACAAAACAATTCATAAATAAGCCTACATTCAGAATCAGTATTTTGCATGCCATCATATCAGCTTATAAAACAACCATAACAAAGTAAAAATGATAACAAAACATGAGCAAATGCAGAAACTCGTTATGTTTCAATGAAGCATATATTATATATTTATATATCTATATATATTTCTTTACAAATAATGAATATTTGTCATTATATTCATCCTCACTATAGATATGATATACAAGAGATGAAAATAGTTTTAGCTAAACAATTACCTTTTTCATTGTATCTAGTAATTATAGAGTGGTTTCACATTCCAATTTCAAGGAAGTGTTGTATCAGTCTATCTCAGTGAGTCTCACACTCTTTCCACGGCATTGTTATGAAAAAGTCCCCTTGAATATTTCACATCACAGGTTCTAGAGTTAAAAGCAGATAGACAGTCGTACCAGAATGTGAGGCCACAAATGTTGAGATACAAGCTGAAATGAAAGGAATATGTTATTAGAAATGGGAAAAGAAAGGCAATGGCAGGAATGGATTGATTACATAAATCTGATGATGGGTATGTGGCTGTGTAGAATAATGACTTTACAGTATGCTCAGTCAAAAAAGATGGCACTTGTAGTTAATTACTGCCCTCATGACATTAAATGTGACACTGGTGCAATGTTCTGCCCTTGGAGTTTTTACATGGTTTTGGTGGGTTAACTAGCTGTTAAATTATCATATTTATTTTTAACTGAAACATCACCACAGTTGCTCTCTGACAAGTGAGGAATCCTCCAATGCTCACAGTATCACATGCACACCACACATGTCAACCAAAAGGATCCAACATAAAATACAAGATCAGGAGGCCCTTACAGCTGTTCATGTGTGTTCATAACTATCTGGACAAAAATTTGTAAAAAGGTTAAAAATAAAAAACTTTTCATAGATGACTTGACCCAGCCATTACAGCATTTTATTCATACTTCACAAAATGGGTCTGAGAGTTTCGGGAGTACAAAGATAATTCTTTCCAAAAGGGAATGGTTAACAAACTAAATGTATGATTTCTGCTAGATCAGTTCTTACCTCTAACTGTATAGCTGTACATTTACCAAAGTCTGTGTCTCTATTGCACAAATCCTTTTCAACATTTCCTGCTCCCTTGTGACTTTCATTCCATTTTACTATTTGAAATGGTTCATTTATAGTTCAACAAAAAAAACAAAAAACAGACCCATTGCATTTGTGCAAATGAATCTTGGAGGAGTGAAAGATATGCTATAAACGGAAGTGGATACGCTTAGTTCTTTACACAGCCCTAATCAATTTGCATAAGGGAGAAACTCCTCTGTTGTTTCAATGGCAGCCTTCATTGAAACTAGCCGAGCACAGACTGTGAGAAACACGTGTAGTGCTGATGCTTAAGTTCTACAGTATAGGCCACTATTCAGCAATACATTTATCAACACAAGCTTTGAAAGGCCTTGGAGGCTGTTTGCTTGATCTCACAGAGGACCTCTGCTTTAGCTGCTTTAAAGCTTAAGCTGCTTTGCTTAGTCAAAGGCAGGCTGAAAAATACCCAGTGCAGTGCCTAGCGATCCTCACAGAACAGCCTTCCAGCTACACAACAGCGTACAACACCAGCAGTTTGGTGATCAGTGCGGAGCTCTCGTCTCTTCTAAGCCAGCATGTATCAGGCCGAGTCTGGCTCTCTCTCATATGCCTGCCACTGTGGCAACTGCAGCGCATAGTCTCTGCTTTGCCAACTGCCTGGCATCACACACACAGACGCATTCCAGGAACCAGAAAGGTCCCTGCCTCTGCAATGAAAAAACAGGAGAATTATAGATGGGTGTGCTTTAAAGAAAATTTATAATCTAACACTCAGCTGTGGGCTATTAAAAGCCCAATCTGTAAGTATGGCACTGCATGTTTGAAACACTGTCACTCCACCTTGAATTTGGTTATTTTGTGATTTGTTGGACTGAATATACTTCTAAGCTCTCTGAAATTAATTGTCTGAGCTCTGTTAGAAGAATTTAAGATAACTAAACAATGTCTAATGTATTGTGATACAGTGAAAGGTTAGTTTTGCCACTAGAAACAAATTAGAGTTAAACACATCTATACTTGGAATTACAATGGGTTAAGAGCCTAAATCCACACAGGTGCAAAGATGCATATGGTTCAAAAATGTGATTGTATTTTATCAAAAAAACTATCTGTAGCACAAAAAGTAAAATATATGCTGTGGTTACCACAGTTGGTTAATAATAATGGACTCAAGCCACACTGACCCTAGATTCACCTTCTCTTTTCTGAATATGTCAGCATTGCGTTACAAAAACAAGATGACACACACACACACACACACACACACACACACACACACACACACACACACACATCAACAAAACATATATGCAGACACAAAATATTCACATACAGAGAAATGTACTTTGTTTTTACTGCTATATGATTAATATCCCTAGTCCTACCCATAAGGAAGCCAGGCACACTGGCACAATCACTCGACCAAAAATGTCATAAAAATAGATATTGATATATCAATCAGCTGACAGCGCATTGTGTTGCATTGATTGTTTGTCTAGTGCTGTATTTATTAAATAAAAAGCAGCACCATTTAGTTGGTTGATTATCCAAAGTTTTTATCAATAGACTTCAGCCTTTAGGTCAGTGATTTGAATATAACATTGGCAATGCAATGAAGAGCGAATAAATAATAAGTCAAAGTTACTGGCACCAAAGTTTGATAATAAAGAGCAGCAGAATTTTAGCTTTTGGTTAAAATGATCTTACATTTATGAGCAATTTACTTATAACCACCTGGAAGTAAATTCTATGACCACTACAGACTCTTATCCAAGGACCCAGAACTTTAGGTTTTCCACTTTCACATCACATACCATGACTGGGCTGCACTGGCTTTTTGTAAATCCATTACATATATAACGTTTGTGTGTAAAGTTCTTCCTAAGTTCTTAGTATCTACTGGCTAGTTTCAAACTAGCGATTTACTAAATCAGGTTGTTCCATAAAAAATGTCTTTACTAGCAAGCATTTAGTTTTTTAAATTAGAAATATGTGTTTCAGAGTTAGCAGTAATGCAGTTTAGAAATAGTAAAAATCTGATTATGCTAACCTAACACATTTAGTCATTTAGCCTGCACGTTGTTAGCATACAGCTATGTAGTTTGTGATTTTCATTGAATGTCATTTTATGAGTTTACATCATGATTAAAAGACATTTTGATAAAGTTTAAACCAAATTGTTTTTTTTTTCTTTTACTCCTCAATCTAAACAGGATATTAGCAAGCTAACATTAGCTTTGTCATTTAGTTCAGTTAGCTAGGTTACACTTAACAGTTATTATGTTTAAGTATTTTGCAACAACGGATCTATAGAATTTGTTTGTGTGGTCAAACTGTTTTAATTTGGTGATGTGGAAATCTTGAACTTACAAAGAGCTGGTGCAATTGGTACATCTCAACATTGTGATGGGAATCAAAGGCAAATAATAATATCTAGCTAACTACATCATGTTGTGACAAAATCTCAAACACTGGTCTGCATAGCCACAGACAGAAAATATCATATGTCCTCATGTATTTCCTCTCAACAAGAGACTTGCAGAGTTTTAGTTAATTGGGACTTGCTGCTTGCATCCCCCTGGAATGGCTTTGCCCCAATTTAGTTTAATTATTTCCCAGCCTTTCCTAGAGGGAGAAAATGCAGATATTATACTGCTTCGGGAGACTTTCAACAACACAGAACATTTCAAGAAATATGAAAATAACAAATCTTTTCTTGGATTAAAGAAACTAGTATGCAGATATTTAGTTTTGGCAGTTTTTCTATAACTCCTCATTAACTGTGGCTGAGGGCGCTACTTGAAAGGGCCTGAGAGAAGTATATTAGATGGAAACACAGCAGTATGGTTTTGTTGTGAGTGTGTTCAAGCCATTGTATGTAGGCTATCCAACAAATCTAGATTTGTCCAAAGCAACAGAGAGAGAGCAGACAAGCAGTGGACATTAGGGAAAAAAATATACACGTTAAATATTCTTCCCGCTCACAATTCAAAAATACAACAGTACTATTGTGAACTTGGGTATGTACATTTCCCTTGGAAATAGAGAGAATTGTAATAAGTGCATAAGTGCATTTGTCTACACATTTTGATCTAAGTAGTTACACAAACCTTCATAGTTTTTTTCTACTGCATTGACATAATGAAAATGTTGGCACAAGACTTGCATGTTTTCAGCTTCAAGTAAATGTCAATATTTGAAAGTTGGCAACAGGAACATGAGATATATATGAAAGTTGTTTGAAATGTGCATGTTAATGAGCTGACAGATGTCATTCTTCCACCAATCCAGACTAAGAAAAAAGTTTGACAACAACCAGATTGAGTAGAAAGCTGCATTTTTCAACACTGACCAGTCCAGAGCTTATAAGGGCTGCCTGAATAACCTTGAATGGGTGATCAGTGCCACATGCACATAGTTGAGGTATTTCAAGCATTGGCACTTTCAAAGGTTTTGAACTTACAACAAATTTGTGATAATTAGCTTGTATTTAACATTTACCCCAAAAAAGAGAAACCAGATAAACAAAAAAGTCATAAAGTAACCTTAAATTATTGAAAAATACTGAAGGGTTTCTAACATCAACCATTTTTGAACAACTTGAAATAAATGTAATTTCTCTCATTTACTCTTTTTAGCTCAAACGCCTGGTTGCTGGTAGGTTTTCAAAGCTGCACTTTTTTAAATGGCACTTTGCAAATGCTGAAAAACTACAGACGTACCCATCCAGAACATTGGATGAGAGAGCTTGTAGGCTGGGGATCATAACCACCAGCAAACCAAGAAAAAACCCAACCAACCCATGTCAGACATAAAATTCTGCTAACACTTATCGGCAATGGGAGAAGAGACTCGGCACATCCTACAGACCAGTGGTGTTGGCGAAGGGCTCTGAGGATGGCTATTGAGATCAGACAACAGATGGATAAAGGAAGAGTAGAGAGAGTAGCAGTCCAGAAAAAAAGGCTAGTTTTGAAGTTGTTTGAACGTGGGAGCAGGGAGGCGCGTTGGCCCCGGACCCGGTCTTCTCAAAGTCTAGTCTGAGCCTCAGGAATATAGATCTCGATGCTGTCTGCCCGCTCCGAGGCTGAGTTCTGCCGGAAGGAGGCTGCCCGCTTGGCCGCCATGAGCCGCCGTCGGGCCTCCTGCCGGTGCCTGTCTGGGAGGTCCAGGGATTTCTCCCTCGTTATCACACTCTTCTGTCGAACAGTCTTCTTTGGTACGGGAGCTGGTGGCTTTAGGAAGAAGAGAGAATAAATATGGTGTATTTATAGTACTTGGGTAGTACTTCAGCAATTTGTTGGGGACTACAGTGATCAAAACAGTGTTCAAAGATTATGATGAAGCTCTTTTGGCATGTTTTGACACATAGGTAAAGAAGTGTATAGATAATTTAGAATGTCACACTCATATTTATAGCATAATATGTTAGGCAGGATATAGTTTTCATACAGCCATTAAACTGCTACATGGAAATTTAATTAGATGTGGATTTTCTTCAGTAAATCTGAGAAAAAAATGAATCTGGGATGAGTAAAACGTAAAACCCTCCCCTGCTTTCCCCCAAACTTCCCTATAGATGGAAAAAATACATATCCTGCCCCTTTTCTGCCCACCTCCTCTAATCATTTGTGTATAGTCCTTAATCTAACATGTTCAATCAAGTAAATTTAAATGAAAAAAAGGCTGATTCTTGAATCAGTTCCAGTTTTTGATGTTTTATAAGAATCATTACACAAAATATAACATATCATAAGGCTTCAGTTCAGGGCTGACAGGTGATCCCTGACCTTCTTCTCTGGGCTGTCTATGGGCCTCCAGTTGTTGCTCTTGATCTGCTGCAGCTGGTCAAACTTCACGGTGACGTCGTCGATGGAGAGCTGCAGTAGGTCCCAGAACCCAGCCAGGTCCTGAGAGGTGGGGCGTGGCATTGCACTGGGGTCCTACGAGGGACACAGGAGACAGGAGTTACAACAGCGATAACATTAATGTGTGTGGTGACATTAAGTAAAGAGCCAGATTGTTGGTTCAGTGCCTGTAGTTCAGATAATAAGCAGTTGCACACATGCATAGAAAAGTCATGACCACACTAGTTGCTGTACTTCAACTTAGAGCCACTAGATGTCCTTATCAGACCCAAAACAGGCATGAATACCAGTTTGGGAGATTTTGGTTGAAATGAAGGGTAACAACTTGTGATGGAAATAAGACCAATCCTGTCTTATTTCCACGAATGAGCTCAGAAATAATAAACTGCCTTTGTCAGTTTGTCTCAATTTCTGAAATGAAAGAACTGTCCGATTGAGGAGCACCTCATTGTTTCTGCAACTGGCCTGCAGCTGGCCTGCACAGCAGAATGTGCAATTTATGCTGTGTAAAATCCCAGATTACAGAAATTGCGGACCTACAAACACCACTTCTGTGCTGGGACGTGTTGACTCGATAACCCCAAAGACATTCCCCCACACTCACACTCTGAACATTGTGACATTTAGATTGGGTGGCTGGTGAAGTGTTTGATGGTCCAGTAGATTTACAGTATGAGTGCAGTGCCTGGTATTCTGTATGTTACAGGGTAACTTAAGACATCATTCTTCTATCTCTTGGTTTCTAGTGGTTCTTTCGGCATTACAATGTGGCGTTATGTCTTGCCACACTGCCCTGATTTAACAACAAACATATAAAAGAGATGCAAAATAGTATTTGATTTTGAGATTCATGATCCTAAAAAAGCAAAATGTGATTTTATCACAAAAAAGCTCAAAATGTAAATAAAAAGTATACTTTTTATTCAGCTCTCTCTTTTCTTAAGTTACAAATCATTAAATAGGATGACAGTCACCAAAGTGTACATCAGTATACTAAACTGTGTCAGTGATACTGAGATTAAAGTTTACAGTAACCTTATTTTCACACTTTATTTTTTTAAATCGCATACAGCATGACTTAAATCCCCTAAATTTCAATAACATTCCAATAGTGAGTGTACGTTTATCTTTGATATTTGTATAGCATTACAGGATTAGTATAATTGTCTTTTGTACGGCAAAATAATTTATCAAATGACTTCATATTTCAAATATCAAACTATCCATCATGTAATGTAATCTGTGGACGGATCACATTTCTGTTATCTGTAATTACTGAAGGAGTGCCTCAGCACTTCATCAGCTTTATTCTGACCCCTGAACTTGTGATGTTCAGCAAACCATCTCAGAAGTCTTAAGGCTTCAAATATCCAGAGCTGGCAGATTGAGGAGGAGTCAGTGAGTTTTAAGCCCTGCCTGTATCAGTGTGTGCTTTTATTCCTGGAGCTCCTCCCAGAAAAGTGCACCACACACGCTGTTTGTCTCTCTTTTAGAGTATTTATAAATCAAGCTTTATAAAGGCTGATCTATGAGTAGAGAGAAGCAGGCTGATAAAATCCTATTAGACATCTCTTTGAACTTCCAATTTGTGGGCATCTATTTAACAGACAAAGTCAAAGTATGCAGTGCATATTGTTACATCAAGTCAATCATTGTCATCATAAAATACTGCAGCTTTTTGTAATGATAAAGTTGTTGAGTAAACTTGGATAATACGGTGTCCTTCAGTGGGACAGAGTACTTGACTTGGTCTGAAAGGCTGGTTCACTGTATCTGATCCCCGTGGAGTTCCCACTCCCCCGAATGAGCAATTTCTGCTGCACGTTGCAAAAACAACAACACTATCTCTCATAACTCCGCACCAACTTCATTTGAAATATTGGGTTCTTGGCTCAGATCAATATAATGAGTTGTGAACAGAGCTAGAAAAATATGAACAGAAATCCCTGACCCCGTGTGTGTTCCTGCACCAGATGAGCAATAGAGCGGCTGGGATCTGGACATTTAGGTATATTTACTGTAAACCCAGGTTTGGCTCAGTCTTCTGTTATTCACAAAGCTGCATCGCTGAAAATATACCCATCCACGCTTGTGTATTGTTCATTTCAAAACATTCAGGTCACATATAAATGTTCTGGATAGCTATTGATTCTTAGTGTTGTAGCTTTCCGCAATCAATGATATTCTCGGAGCTTTGATTCAGTTTGTTAGTGCCAGCTAAAGCATTAAATGTGTATGGAAGATTGGAGAACAAAGGTTGTGAGGACACATAAAGGAGTGTGGAACTGTTTCAAATGACAAAAGTGTATTTCATAGCGTAGCCACTGTTTTTGAACACTTACGCTTTGTTCACTCTGCAGCAGCATCATATTCATTTTTTCTTCCCTCACTTAAAATTAAGATGTGATGTTTTCTGATTTATGCATATAGAAAGTAGTTGAATGGAGTCTCATTATTTTAATTGTGATCTGGAGCTTTCAAATGCACTACAAAACAGGATTTGACCTACATGTGACTTGAATGCTAAGTTTGTTGCCATGAAAAT
This sequence comes from Nannoperca australis, assembly GCA_036023655.1. Taxonomy (NCBI): domain Eukaryota; kingdom Metazoa; phylum Chordata; class Actinopteri; order Centrarchiformes; family Percichthyidae; genus Nannoperca; species Nannoperca australis. Next base: position 97,638 of record JAVQJD010013134.1, read on the forward strand.
AACAAATCTGACTTTTCTTCTAAGACTGACGAATGATTCATACGTTGCAATATGGAGGAAAATGGATAGTATATTGGTTTAAAAAATGAAAATGGCAGCTGGTTCATTTGTCCCACAATAATATCCTTTTAAACTTCTTTCCACCCTTTTACTCTTTGTTGTATGCTTTACCATTCATGGATAATCATACACAAATTATGCAGAGCTGCATAAAGACGCACTGTCCCTAATTGTCAGTGATTGTATGTAATTATGTAGATGTGTTGGGGATAGTGTTGGCAATAGTATTGTTTCTTTGTTTTATATTGAAATATATAAAAGATAATCAGAAAATATGTAAGTATATAAAAAAGGCAACAAAAAGGAAATCAATATTTTCTGTAATCATGTAAGACAGTTGACATGCATACGTCACCACTTGGCTAAACTAGTGTTAGCATGAAGGACAATGGAAAATGTAGTTAGGAAGACGAATTTATTCAGAAATATCTTACAACACACACACACACACACACACACACACACACACTCTCTGTGATAGGTTTCTTACTAGGTTTTGTTGACACAGCCAGTAGAATTGCTGGAATTTCTGAGACATGAGCAGCTGAGCGCTTCCCACTGCACTTCGGATTTTGCCTAGGACTGAAACACACACACACACACACACACACACACACACATCACTCATATCAAGTACAACACTTACAGTACAGTGTCATACATTCAGAGCAGTACATTATCAAAAAATCCATCTTTCAATCTGCCTGCACACTAAAACATATATGAAAAGCACTCACTTTCCTCTGACAGGTCATTCTCTTCAGCTTCTGCCTCCATCTCCTTACACCAGCCCTCCATCCTCTTGGTCTCTGTGTGGAGCAGTTGCATGAACCAGCTCCCATCTCTTCTCAGGGAGGGGGACGCCCTGCCTGACTCTCCCGATGACACCGCAGTCTCCCGCGGGGAGGGGGGTTCCAACTGCCAGGTGGTTTCGCTTGTGGTCTCCCTGGGGCTGGGGGGTTCAGTAGGGGTACGGTAATCCTCACGGTAGCTGAAGAGCCCCTGGGTACGTACGGTTCGCACTGCTCCGTACTGTGTGGGCGTGCTCGGCTCGGAGTGACGCTGGAAGCCCCCACCAAACTGCAGGCCCTTGTCCTCCATGATAGGGAAGCCCTCCAACTCCATGTCAGCCTGCACAGCTGCAGTCACACTGTTGGAGCGTTTGAACCTGCCCTGTCTGAGGCAGAAAGACATGGATGAATGCACATACATTTATACTCCCAGGCAATAATGGCAAATAATAGCAGAGACAAAGGGACAATTGTTCATACTAGTCAGAGCAAACATTGTAGATTTAGATTACATTATCTCACCCTTTCTTGTTGTCCTCCACCTGGATCCCAACAGAGTGGTACTCCCGCGAGCCTTTGCTTTCAGATTCAGAGTCCGTGGCTGCTTCCACCTAATGTGAAGAACCAAGAAGTGTTTCTCATTATGTGAACTACCATTCCCCTAGTGCTTCTGGGTTTATTGGTTTGGGAGTGGACAGAGCTCTTTAACTGTACACAGCTTGTCAGAAAATAAACATTGTATGATTTATGAACGCAGCAAAGGCAACAAGAGTGAAGAGATTTCCTGGGTTTTCCCTAGGTTACTTTGGAAATTAATCTAAAATATCAAGGAGGAGCTATAGCTCTGTGTTGAAAATGACTAAAGCATCATCTGAACACCACATGTGGCACTGGGTGTTGGAAATGTTTAAATTAAGTGAAAACTAAGGTCTCGAACATATTATATACTTTACATTGTCACTTATTTGTATAATTCTGGCATTGGGTATGTTAATGGGCTATTAAAATACCCAATACCCAATACCCAGGATTCTAGTTATTTTATTCCTACATACTACGACATCAGTAACGCCAGAAGAGTAGTCGTAAGTATGTGATGAGTGAGTTCCAGTATAAACACAACAGAGAGCGCTTCTGACCTGCACTGTATTTCCATATTTTCAACAAATAAACTGAGTCTAAACTGAAGCTTTCAATTAAAAGCACAGACACTAATCAAAAGAAGTCTGCTAGCTAAACTAAAAGACAGTACGGTACCTTACAAACTGTGGTAAATACTGCTGAACTGTGGGAACGTAGCAGCATAGTTTAGTAGTGTTTGTCAAGCAGACAGGAAAGCTAATCTGTTTAAATGGCATGTTAATGCTGCTAGCATGTTAACGTTACAGCCCATGTTATTCCTTTAATACCCCTTTGTGCTATACTCTTTCATCTAGTAGGCAGGACTCCTCTAGGTAAAAACGGCACTAATCAATATATTTACATGAACAATAGGTCAAATGACTATGTATAATAGGAAGGGGCACACTTGTAATAATAATGAAAGCCATGAATGAATGGTTGCAGTCCTGATCCAGCCGCCCAGGCTCAGAGACTCTTTATCGCTGCCTGCACCACTCTCCGGAGCCCCATGTTTTACTGGATTTATGGAAACCCTGTCAATGCTCACCATTTTTCCTACGCTTTTCTATCTGTCACTTTCTCCTTGTTTATCCACTCACTCATCTCTTTCTTGTTTAATTTCTTTGCTTTCACTTCTCTCTTTGTCTAGCGTTCACATTTTCTTGCTGGCTTACTGTCACAATCTTTTTCTTGCTTTTGCCATCTTAAGCCTTTCTTTGTCTTTTTTGTTTCTTCTTTAGTGCCCACTGAGCCCTTTATCACTGTGACAGTAGCCTATCAGAAATGGTCTGCAAATCAAATGTGTGATAGTACAGTAGCCGGATATATAAAGAGACATAAGGTCACTGTCCAATACTTTTATGACGAAATACCTGCAAAACTATTCACATCCCCACCAGCCTCAGATGCATTTTATTTTTGCATTTGGTGCTCATTTGCAAATGTTAGCATGCTAACATGCTAAACTAAAAGGAAGAACATGGTAAACAATATTCCTGTTACACATCAGCATTGTCATTGTGAGCATTGTTAACCTGATGATGTTACCACTGCTGAGCCTAAGAGCTGCTTCAAAGAGCTCAAAGAGTGTGGCTAAAAGGCACATCTGGATACAGTATACTCCTGTAATACCAGGAATATCATACCTGCCTTTTCCACCAGGATGATTGCAAGCCATCCAAAAATGCACATGTGAGGCCTTTAATGCATCTGACATTCATACATCTTCAGCTCAATGTACTGTTATGACTATGAGGGTGAGTTAAAGGCACTGGTTCAAAATAAGGCATGCTTGTGTTCTGAGCAAATGTCAACCCTACCTTTGGTGTAGAGTGGTCAGTATTTAAGCCGGGGAGTGACATTTTTGGGAAGCCATTTTGTATTTTATTAGGCCATTTGGTAGAAGCTGTTAGAAGGGAGGAAATGAGTGTGGAGCAGCTTGCTGAGGCGACCTCCATTACTTTGTGTTAGAAGTGGAGCAAAGTCCACCTCATGAAAAGAGAATGAGTTTCATGTCTGTGATGGATGAGGACTGAAGGAAGACAAACATCCTGTAGGCTTGGAGATTTATGTCCAATAGGCTTACCTACCTGAAGATGCTTTGGTTCATAGAGATATGTCAATGTGCGCACACACACACACACACACACACACACACACACACACACACACACACACACACACACACATCATATCAACACTGCATCAGTAATCACAGTTATAATGTCAGCACAGGTGCGGAAACTGTATGCATCAGCAAAAAGTTGAACAGAGCCACTTTGCCTTTCATCCAAAAGACACAAACACCACCTGGTGACTTTTCCCAGCCAGTGCCTGTGTTTAAGGTTATGGCACCAATTAAGACTATTGCTGTAAATAAACAAATCAGTACTTTAGAACACAAACACATCTCAGCGTAGGGGAGCAAAAGGTTATCTTAGACGGCAATTAAGTGGTCTTTAAAGACTATATAGGAAATCAAGACAACATCAAGTCCACAAGGTCAAAGACCTCTAAAATAGGGGTGTCAAAAAGGAAATGGCAAATGAATACAGACACAGGCTAATGCAGGTTAATTATACTTCCAGTAGTAGGTGAAGCGGACTGATTGGCCATATGATATGATGTCAGTGGAACTGAAGCTGACTGCAATATAGCTAAATCTGCTGCCTGCTGTAACACATTATTGTCATCTCATCTAGCTACTGAAATGGTAGCTATTAACAAACAGGCAACAATATGGCCTTGTTATCACATAGAGCAGCCTATGAACAGAAAACAAAGGCAACATTATTTTGAACATCAAACCAATACCTGCTCTGAGGGATCAGATTCTGACAGTTCTGCCACCAGGTGACTGCAGGAGTGTTAGAGAATGTGTGCAGGGACACAGCCAGGACTTCAGGAATATGAAGGCCTATTTTAAATGTTTTAAATGATTTCTATTTTTTTGTATTTTTTATTATTAATGCTTTGTTATATTTAAATGAAGCTGCTCTTTCAAGGAAATTCTTCTGGAAATCAACACATGCTTACAAACTCAACTAACTAGCTAACTCTGAATTAGTACCAGAATAAATTGTTATTTTAAGAAAACTTCCTTAGAAATTATTTGGAAATTTGGCCCAGTTAAATAAAGTATTAGTGTTTTATTTCCATATACAGTAGAAATTGATGAATACCCCCCAAAAAGTAAGTTTTTAACTCTAGAATGTACATCCACCAGGTTTATAAAACCTCGTGACCTCAGCATTCTTCATGTGAACATGTGATGTACCATCTCCCTAATACTATGATGTTCTGACAGTCAAACAAACATACAAAGTGGTGGTGGGTTGGATTATATCTAAGTGCGAGTCCCTGAGAGAGTTTTTACTGAAACGTTGTTGTCAGGCAAAAGCTGTCCTTTCAGATGCTTCTGTAAATGCAGACCTTTACTGCACCTGCATTGCTAATCAAAGTTCTTATGGACTTTACACACATCACTGGAGCCAATTTGAAAGCCAATATATTTCTCTGTCGCTTTCACTCACATAAGCACAAACACACACACACACACACACACACACACACACACACACACACATACGTTTACTTGCTCCCTGTCTACACCTTCCTTAAATTCACCTTCACTTCCTCTCAGCAGTTGGGACTAACAGTATCCTGCTCTTTCCGCTCTACACTTCAGCTCATCCACACCCTGTTTGATCTGTATTCCCCTCTGCTGGTAATGAATGAGCTAAATCGGAGCTGCATGTGTGTTGATTTGAGCGTCGTCGCCCACCGTGAAGTTTGGTGGAGCATGACAATGAGTTTTTAATGTTGCATTTCTGCTGTTTAAACTAGGACTCATCAGTGTGGTTAGGTGCCATGATCATCCCATCCGAGGACTCTGAGTTTTGACCCTGACTAACAGGAAACAGAAACTGTAAGTAGGAAGTCATACGATCAAGTAGATAAAACACTAGAAAATAAGACACAGAGAAAATAAGTGAATGCAGGATGAATTAGTGTTTTGCATGAGTGAATCACTATGTTTACAAGAGGCAGGCAAGTAATGTAAACTGATTACTGTGAAACCTGCATTTACATTCAACTGAGTATTCCCCTAACACCTATAATCATTTATAAAACAAGGAAAACATGATACATTTATTAGTGATTTTTGAAAATGGCTCAGATACAGGCTACACTGATACAAGTTCTATCTACAGTCTACTGTTTAGCTAAGACAACAGGCTTATTTAAACATATCTGTTGTAGTTCCAGTTTAAAATGTAGTCGCATATTGGTATTGTGGATAGTATTATAGCTTGGGTTAGATGGCCATAGTACAAATGCAACTGAATCAAAGTTTGAATCTATATACCAATAGAGGATCCCGTTAGAATATCACTTAGACATAAAATGCAGATATTTAAGCTGTAAAAATATTTCCAGGCCTGGTCACACAGTGGTAGTGTTTGATTTTAGAAAGACATTTCTGTTTTCCACGCACACACACTTAGAAACAGTAGGGTACTAACTTTTAGGTCAGCAAAAGCAAGTTAAAGTCTAACAATCAATGATGGAGTTTTCTCATCCAGATTTGACTCCTTTCATGCAGTGACAACTGCAGAAATATAGTTTGTATGTTTATCGTGTGTATACTTATATTTTCAGCAGAACTGAAACCAGGTTTCTCTTAATCCCTCACCTTAATTAAGAAAATCACATTCATTGCTTACATTAGGTTTTATGAATCATATTTCTGCAGAAAGCAGACAGTAACCAGGTTACTTTAACACATTGACTTCAGGATAAATGACAGTAAATCATTTTAATAGACTGCTAGAACTAATGTGTTGCAGACTATTTAATGAATTGTTCCCATTTACATTACATAGAAATGTAAGGTCTAGGCAAATCTACCTGCTGGATATTCTCTAAATTTGGATTTGATACAATGCAGTGTAGTGGGATCAACTGACTTTGAAAGGATCATTTATTTGCTGGCCCCGATGGTTTCTGTGTAATTTGGGTGTTAGGCCAATGTCCAGCCATAAGACTTTCTTTAAAAAAGTATATGAACCAAGAAGAGTACATGAAAGAAAATGACTACCATGCACAGAGCAAGAGAAGATACCGACAATTCAGTGACTTTGATAATCTGCTTTGATAAAATACAAAAAATGGCTCTGAAGTGATGCTGCCACAGATTCCTCCTTCTTTGTTCTGCAACCTTTAGACTGCAACTGGAGATCAACAACACCAGAATCTCAGCTAGTATCAGAGAAAGAGGCAGACAAATCCAAGATAAGATCACACAGAGTCAGAGGTGGAGAGAGACAAAGAAAAAAACGAAGGAAAAAGGTAGAGAAAGAGAGAGAAGGGGAGAGAAGGGGAGCGGGAGCATGAAGATCGTGAGATTGGAGAGAAAGAGAAATAGGTATAGTGAGTAGGGAGGGAGTGAATGAATACCATTCACTTTAACGTGCTCCAGCATGAGTTGAATCTTAATTGACGGATTGCAGTAAGATGACTCACTCTTGCTATTTTTGGCTGCTTTAAAGAGAGCAATGTTTCTGAGTTGAACAAATGTGTGTGTGAGTTGCGAGAGTCTTTGCACACTTATTTGATCTTTCCCTGAGACACACAGAGACATGACTAACCTGTATCCCTATGGAGGATCGAGGTGTCTTCAAGTACTCCTCAGCCTTGGACACCAGGATGGCCTTGTCGCAGGTGAGCACCGAGCTGTGGCTGTCTGTGGACGGGTGTCTTTTTCCAGCCATGACTCTGGCTGCCTCCATGGCTATGGTCACAGCCTTGGTGCTGTCCAGGCTGTCGTTGGAGTTATAGAGGGTCCTGCCTGGACCCAGCCCCAGGCTGAGGCCGTCAGGAGCCCACATGCCACCATGAGGGTGCCTCCCCTCGTGGTAGGCGTCCTGTGTGGACTCGGTGCTGCTCTGGGCCGTGATTGAGATGAGGGGTTTGGAGGTGGTGCGGGGTGGGACCGGTGGAGGAGTCTTCTTGTAGTTGGGTGTGTAAGTGATGGCTGGAAAAGGTTGAAAGACATAGTTATTATAAAAAGTAATTAAAAAATGATTTACATATTGCATTTATATTACTGTGTCATTACCATTACAGAATTCTATAAGAGCATTTGCATATTCCCATTTAGTCATTAAAACTCAACAAAAAGGTTTTTACAGTTGGGCCTATAACAATGTAAATTATACATATGTATAGTAAGTTTAGCCTTTAAAAGAATAAACAATTAAAAAACCCATTCATCTTCTAAACCAGAAGAAAAATCTGTAAAAGAGGAAAAGTGAATCTTATTATTTTCAACCATCATCAGGATGTTTTGTACTAATTCATAAAAATCCCTCTAGTATTTGATATCAACCTTTAGAAATTTTGTGTCATAAAGGTTAAAATAACATTGACACCATACCCCACCACAACATTCTTCCACTACACACATGCCTGAAAGGATGAGGCTGGCAATGTACTATATTTTTATTATTTCCAACAATAATTAATCAAGACCAAAACCAACAATGAGTTAGTCCGTTCCTTAATACTTTCTGATTGCTGTTTTAGTTGATTGTAGTGTTTGATTGCACAGTTAGTAATTACTAAGTAATAAACCTACCTAATAAACAGTCAGTCAGGTGATAAAGCTGCTGTTCTTAACCTGTTTTTGTAAGTCTCAAACATGTATTTCACTGCAACATGGCACATGGGATGTGCGTAAACATTCCTCTCAACCAGCTCAAAATCAATATATGGCAGAAACATAATGCAGACACCACATATTCCTACACATTTATTATTTTACAACATGCTGATTAAGGACAGTACTTTCCAAACAATTAGCAATTAATATTATTGTTTAATTACCTTACTTGTGTTAGTTAATGACCTCATTAGCACATATGGTAAGCTAATATATCATGGTGATTATGATGGAACATTAGGAAGCAACACTATTTGTTTCACAACAAGATAAAAGCTGCAAACTTTGTACGGTGGGTTTTATTTTTTGTACTTTTCTGATGTTGCTGATCGTCTCATCCGAAGGCTCCTGGCAGAGTGCAGAATCCTTTTCCAACTCTTTTGTATATTTTCAGTGCTCAGTTGGAGAGAAAATTGTTGGACATGCGGGTACCATTTAAAAGTATTTATACATTTTAATAAAGAATAAGTTGATAGTAAGTAACAGGGTTCATCAAAGCCTCTGTGACACGAGACACTCATCAGACACGGTTAACGATGAAAAACCAGAGAAGTAATCAACAGTACTCGTGTGGAGGATCCTGGTGAGGAGGTGCTGCTCAAGGATGCCTGACAACTCTCATCTTCTTATTCTGTCCATTTTCTGACAGAAGAGGGGGGATTACTTTCTTTCAAGTGCAAATGAGAATATGGACTTAATCCACAGAGAGATGGACTGAGGAATGGGCCATAAACGCCTTCTAGGCTTTGACGTGTCTTTATTTTCAAGAAAGATTACTTTCTAACTAACTTGGTGTAGTTACAGACTGAGCCATCTGAAGCACGAGCTGTGTTTAGTGTGTTTTGATCAAAGCTGAGAGTGTGCCATGGACCTCAGAGCCAAGAACAGAAGAAAGAAAGAAAGAAAGAAAGAAGGCAAAGAGGAAGAACACTGAGTCACGCTGCAGGTTAAGTTATGGGTTATTGTTTTCCTTGACAAAGAGGCAAACCGTGTTGAACTCTGTGTTTCTGTTCCTGGCTTACAAATGCTTACATCACACAAAGCAATTAGGGAAGTCCTTATGAGACCAGAATCTGAATTTATTTTGAGTTCTAATGAGCTGCGCTCCCCATGCAGGCCCCCAAAAGTTGTGGCGTAGAATTAATAGCATTTCACCCTAATTAAATTGTAGCCTGAACAACAAAATTACTAAACAAACACATTGTTGTCTTGAACAAGGGGAAGATTTTCATCTTGTTTGCAACCCTTTTAGGAAGAGCATCATTGAGGATAAAACCCAATGCTTCACCTCAAACCTGCAACACCTTTTGGCCTCTTTCTCACCCATATTTTGGCTGTGTTTATAAATAGCTAGAGACGTCTGGTGTATGAAGAGCGTTCTGCTCCGGGGGCTTAATGACTCGTGCTGCTGTCCATTCACAAAATTAACTTCTCATGGATGAAGAGATGCATTAGTGAAGAACAAGGAAGAAGGGGGGGGATGTAGAGGTAAGAGTAGATTTGTGCAGACAGAAAGAGAGAGAGAGAGTGTGTGTGTGTGTAATAAAGGATAAATCAGGAAGCGAGGAGAGATCAAAGGAGGAAAGAGATGACCCATTCAGGGGGCATGATTCAGCAGGAGGACCAAAATAGAGCCATTATTAGCCAGCCAGTTGTGCAAAAGGGAGTCATAATTCTTACTCCCATCTTGGCAGTGGCTGTATTACTCAGCATTTAGATTTCATTTGAAGTGAACACAGCCTGTGAACACTCACTCACTCACTTATTCACTCACTCACTCACTGACTCACCTGCTTGCAGATAAAGCATTGAACAATGTATGTATATGCACCACAGTTATAATTGTTACAGCGTACAGAAACATGAAGGTGTGTCTTGCATTATCTAATCTTGTGGCCCTATCTTGTAGAGGGGGGCCCTGTGCTAAAATTAAGTTTTAAAACTATATTTTAGTTTAAATCAGTGGTTCTTAAACTGTCAGGTATGCCACAGCAAGGAGAGCGCACATGACTGAGGAAAAATGCATCAAAATGCACATCAAACGAGAGAATAGATTTAACAGATTTCATTGATTCATTCAATTATTCATGAAGGAACAATAGACAAACAAGCATGGCTATTAAGATTCAGTTTAGCAAGATTTATTCAGACAGTAAAACAAAAAAATATGGTCAGATTTGGGACAAGGAAGAAAAGAAAAACAAATTATGCTCATCAAAGAAACATGTTAGTCAATTAATTCAATTCAGTCAGTCAACTGGAATAGATAACATGGAGGCAGAATATGTAGATCTTTGATATTCGGCATCTTGGCTCTCCCCAGAAGCATGGCAGAAAAGGTTTGAGAAACAAAATTTGAGGTTTGCTCAAATGGTGCATATTTTTCGACTGGCATATGCATGGTGCATATTGCTAAATGAAGTAGTGTTTAATCAAATAGTGTAAAACTGAAAAAAGCACAAAACCTGGGATGAGGTACTACTCCAACAGTACTAGTTCTCTGTGTGCGTCATAGGACCATATAATAATTTATGTTAATGTATGTAAATAGCTAACACTAGGTTGGATATAAAGCCATTTAGCATCTAAGCAATTGATAGTGTGCCTTTACAACCACCATGACAACTAGATGAACAAAATCTTCCCTTGCATGGAGGTGAGGTTTCAAAAATAGTATGTACAGTGAGTACAGTAAAAAAGGTATGTCAATAAAAGAGGAAGCTTTAGGGACAGCTAAATGTATTCAGTGTGAATACATTTAATCTCCTTCCTTCTCTCTCTGATTTGATAGCACAGTGCTATCAAATCAGCACTGTGCCAGTGAGGCTGATCAACGTGAGGCGCAAAGGCAGTGATTCAGCCACTCCATCTCTGTTAGGACCTCTCTATCTATCAGAACTGGCTTGTATGCTAACATGGGGGGTGGGGGTGGGGGGGTTAAGTGACATGTTAAGAGTCTTTCTTCCCGACTGGATTTATCACTGTAAAGGCAGTGCAGCAGTTTGTTTTGCAGTAGGCTTTTAAGGATAGGTAAATGATCTGTAGGGAGGTAGCGAGAGGAAGCTGGATAATCAACTCCATTATTGGCACTGTCCCAGAAACAATAAAGAAATTAATATAAAAATATCCAACAACAGATAACAAAAATCAGACTGGGTGAGTCATTATTTAAACTTACTTCACCAACCCTGGATGGTTTGCAAAAGTTGTTGTGGGCATAGTGATGAATCACTGAGATCAAAAACACTGTTATCATAAAACAAACCCCCCCTGTGGCAGCAAATCTAGTCATTTCATGGCCAGTTCCTCTTGATCTGTGAATCAAGGACGTTCATTGCTTCCCTATAATGCCTCAGATGTTGCCCTGCTGTTCATGAAAGTCACACTGCCGAGTCTGTCTTTCAGTAATGGCTGCTGCAGTCAGTAATGGAGACACGCTCCTGCTGCTGCTCCTGATGGCATACTGAATAGCATCTGCATGTCAACAGTTAAGATGCATGTCACTGTGTTCTTAACCTCACCCTTTAGGAAAACAAACCGGCTTTTTGACAACTAGATGGATCGCTAAAAGGCACAACGGAAGCTAATAATAGAAACATCCAAAGGGCGGTGTGTGCATGTGTTTGTGTGCTCATGAGATATTGCAGACATTGGGATGGAGGGATGTTGGGAGGCAGGTTTCAGAAAGTGATGCTATCATAAATATGTCAAGTGACAGCCGAGATAAAGCAGTTTTAACAACTGAGCTCTGTCATGACTGCAGTTTTTCAAACAAAGGAGGAGGATGGTTTGGAGCAACTGCATCCTCCGATCAATGTAGCTGTTATAAAATCAAGTACTTCATGAAAAAATTACTGCAATTTATTGTATTCAAAGAATGCAAGGGGATCACACTGATCACTGGTCTATTTGCATTAATACAGAAAGATAAGACTTTTTAGTGTGAATTTAAACTACTAATTTCAAGTTGGAGTATCACTGCTAGTTCACTGCATGGAAACTTGTAGCTCATTATTCGTATAGTGGCCTCTGATGAAGTCCACATTTGTTTTCTTTGGCTGTCCGTGTCTGAGTAATTGCAGATACTTGACAGTATTTAAACATACGCTTATCAGCAACTTGCCACAGGACCACTCATGTTTCTATCCAATAACATCTCTCACATTGAAATGGAGCAATGGAGGATGTCCCAGGTAGCAGGTTTACCTGGGGTTTGTTGAGGAGTCCGATCAATGCTGCAGGTGGAAGGGAGGCAGAACTGGATCCCTGAAAACAAGGGAGTGGGGTGGATATTCAGAAAAGTGGGCATATCTGCCCAAACAAAGAACAATCTATTTACATTACACAGGGCATACGCAGATTGGATCCAGGGAGCGATTGCAGGCTATTAGGATTATACTGCACAGTAAGGATGTATAGCAAAATCACAACAAAGAAAAAACAAGAATGTCTACATTAGGGAGGCACACTGACTAGAAGTCAGTCCATGACTAAGGCAGTTATAGATAGGGTACACATTAAGTAATCTACATTCTGTTTGCTTCACAATGTTATTTACTGCTACATCTTTTAAAGTTTGTTAGGATTATACACCTCTCAAGTCTATTGATTACCACTTTCATACAGATGCAGTGACCTGTGTTTGAGGTTGCTGTCAATAGGTCAACATGCCTCAGCTGACAACATGACCAACATGGTTTTAGTAATGACCTGGAACTGCTACAAGCCACCAATATATAGAAAAGAGATTCCAAAAATTAATTACAACAACCAATTTTATTTCAAGTGAAAGATGATTCCTGTCAAGGTCTAGCGTAATTGTGTGGTTTAGCAGTGATGTGTATGGATACAGTTGCAGATATTGGTCTTGTGTGAACCACACAAACCAGGGATCAATCGATTTTACCAGTCTGGTACAGTATGAATACATGTTTTTGCTCAAATTAAATATGGCTTTTCTGTTTTTATGATTTTATTTCAAAATGCCATACAATAAACATATTATTCATACTTTCATTTGATACTTTCCTCCTTCTTAACATCTTAATTTTGCCTTTGGTTTAGAAATACAGTATGACCCACTCCTTTTGCAAGATTTTGTCTTAAATCAAGAAAAAAAGTTCTGTTAAAGACTGTTAACAATAGATCAACAACTGCTGGGTTTAAGTTATAATCCAAACACTTTTATAAACACCCCAAACACCCCATATACAGTGGGTACGGAAAGTATTCAGACCCCTTTAAATTTTTCACTCTGTTTTATTGCAGCCATTTGCTAAAATCAAAAAGTTCATTTTATTTCTCATTAATGTGCACTCAGCACCCCATCTTAACAGAAAAAAACTGAAATGTAGAAATTTTAAAGTTACAAAAGGATTTCTGCAGCACTCAAGGTTCATAAGAGCACAGTGGCCTCCATCATCCTTAAATGGAAGAAGTTTGGGATGACCAGAACTCTTCCTAGACCTGGCCGTCTGGCCAAACTGAGCAATCGTGGGAGAAGAGCCTTGGTGAGAGCGGTAAAGAAGAACACAGAGATCACTGTGGCTGAGCTCCAGAGAAGCAGTAGGGAGATGGGAGAAAGTTCCACAAAGTCAACTATCACTGCAGCCCTCCACCAGTCGGGGCTTTATGGCAGAGTGGCC
>JAVQJD010013147.1:0-23917 GCA_036023655.1 Nannoperca australis
CTTTGGACAGTAGCAAGGCTGCTAGCTTGTTTCTTGCTTTGGACAGTAGCAAGGCTGCTAGCTTGTTTCTTGCTTTGGACAGTAGCCAGGCTGCTAGCTTGTTTCTAGCAATACTCAAACTTTGTAATTACTCAGTATAAATGTATGACAATATCAATTGACCTCTTCCGTTTACTTGCTTCCTTCTCTCTTATGTTCAAAGAGGTTGATCATTTCTTCCCAGACATTTGGAAACACATGCAGTGTGTGCTGTGTTGTTGGTAGTTGCTAGGCTCTGAGGAAAATGGAAAGTGATATTTGCGACAGTAATACCACTTGTGTAGAGAAAAGTCAAAAAGCTGTCTATTGCCACTTTAAACTGGAACAAAGCTGTTTATGTCACATCCATTTGAAACTCTTCACTTTTTTAGACAAGCTTGAGCAAGTCATCGCTTGTGAGAAACGATGGAGAGGTATCAAATGCTGGTGGAGGGAATCAAACCTTCCAACGAGAATATCTCAGTGTAATTGATTCTATTACACGGTCTACTAACTTAGAAACCGGCACACACCATTTGTCTGGACTGACAAATGAATCTCTTCCCAGTGAGTGAAGAAGAATGAAATGAATTCCAAAAACCCTGTACCCACCAGAGGAATGTTAAAATATTTCCACTGATATTTGCATCTAGTGGAATGAATGTGAGTTTTCTTTTTCTCTGAGGAATTTGCTTCTAAAATAGTAAATCTCCAGGTGAGTTTTGTTTTGTGAGCCACAGTGTGCACACTGCTTGAGGGAATAACACACTAATATACAGATAATTGGACGGATATTTATATGCGTGTGTTGGTGAGAGACAATCAGCTAATAGCTTATTCGAACTCTTCCCCCATGCATGTAGGTGGCTGAATGACCTCAGAGCTATGCATTTAAATTAAAGAGAACTTACAGTTCAATATTTTAAAAAGGTAAATATTTTACTAAAGTGCCAGTTTCATAGACCTAACTAATTGTTCATGACAGTTTTGAGTATGCATTTAACATTTTTCTAGTGGTAATCAAAAACATATCCAAGTTTTCTTTCAAAACACCTTCAACTTTTACATAAATTCAAGGCATGTTGTGATTTGTTTAGGGAACACATGTTCCAAAAAGGTCTGGATGGAGAATGAAATATTAAACCTCCCTTTACAGCCATTGGCGAGAGCACTTGAGGCTTCGCTCCTGTAAATCTGTCAGCGGGCTACGGAGGCAACTTGTAAATTACTTATTCACAATTCAGGGTTGGTCTTTGGTGTCGTACCTCTTCGCTCTACCCTTTGTAAAGAACGCCATGTAAACATGATAATTCTTGGAGAGAGTGAATTAGAAGAGCTCTGGTTTGTATTTGCTCAGCATCTATTTGTTACTCCCACATGCACACAATAATGCAGCTATTACTAATAATGTGAGCAAAGTAAGAGTCTTATTAAGCCTTTGACTTGGTTTCATGCTGTGACAACACCCTCCAGTTACTAATACCTTTTTACACAAGTTATGTAATTATATTTTTTTCATTCTGACACAATTTTGGAAAGGAAAAGAAACTTGTAATTTGTCCATACAACTTTACACTAGTTTAAAGTTTGAAAGTCGTTTCTTAACTAGTTCCTGCTGGTTTAAAACTGTTCTTTTTAGACAACAAAGCTCTGCATTCTGTATGAGCGTCCACAGTGTGGGCAAAACCCTGCTATACCTATTTCTCTGCAATTTCTAACCTTCCTACATACACTTTGATCTCAGCAGGGCCCTATTAACAAACACAGTGTCAGGAAATCAAAATATAAATAAAAAGGAAAGGAAAAAAGGAGAAAACCCCAATTCACAGAAGAATAAAGGCTCTAAACAGCAAAATGAGCTGTTCTCAGCTCCCCTGCTTGTCTAATTCCCTCTAGCTGAGCTAAACAAGATATTGACACAAGTATCGTGCTGCGCAGTCATCTGTGGAAACCAGCTTCCACGGCAAATACAGATGAGTCCATGCAGTGGTTGCAAAGATGTTTATTTTCCTACTTCGGCTAATTGTCCACAGGCCATTCATGGATTGACAGCAACAATGACAAACAAGAATTGTATGCATATATGAATTATCCCAAAGTTTGTGATTTTATTGAAAAATATACAATACTGTCCCATGCAACTGACTTCAATTCCGTAAGATAAAGTACATTATAAGAACAACAAAATGTGTTGAAACATACTGAAAGACATTTTGGGAAATATACTTATTCACTTTTTTGTGGAGAGTTGGGATCTATACCACTCTCTAAGTACGGTAGATATCTAGCAAGGGCCAGCCGTTGATTAGAGTAGCATAAAGACAGGATACGGTGAAACAGATAACCTGGCTCTGTCTGAAGGTTCAGTGTTTTTAAGAATTTAACAAATGAGACACAACATGTTAATTTGTGAAGTTTAAAAGAGCCTGTAAATGGATTTTGTTACATTCGAAAAGTGCAAAGCTAGCTGTTTCCCCCTGTTTCTGGTTTTAATGCTAGGCTAAGCTAACCAGCTGCTTGCTAGCTAACTGCTAGCCTAATATTTACTGCGCAGACATTAGAGTGGTATCAACATATTTATCTAACTCCTGGCAAGGTAGATAATAAAATCACTTATTTTTCAAAATATTTATAAAGTTTCAACATAAGTAAGATTCACCAAGATGGACAGCGAGGTCTGTTGTGCCATGTGGAGCTAAGAAACACATGCAATTGTTCTCAATTTGACTGTTATACAAGGGAGTTATAAAAGGGCTTCTCACAATAGTTCAGTTTTTTCCCTATGTTTTGTCTGGAAAGGTTTAAAAGGTGACTACTGCTGTCATCCATTCATGGGAACTTGAGAATGTACAGGATGATGTCAAAGGCAGCTTTTCCAAAAGAGAAGAGTTGATCCAATTTGAACAGATTAGCCTAAATATACAGTATATCCTCCTTTCTGATGACAACCGCTGGTCTATATTTTCATTTTTGGTCATATTGCTGATTCAAATGTGCTCTGAATCTGAATCCTTTGAATGAATACTCTGTGCTGCATAGGAGTATTTTTGTCTAGGGTTCATCCCTCTGTAAACCATGTCAGTTTTTTCCCATCCTTTGTTGTCATATACCCAAAATCCTTTGCTGCAACAGTCATAATGCAACACCATGATGCTTCTTCCACTCCAGGTTCCTGACTTTGATAAATCCTCAACACCATCATTATCATCAAAATCCCGTCTTTGTGGCCATCAGCATCGTCATGATAACATCCACAACACATAATGCTGTCCTCACTCAAAAGAGCATATATATCATTCAAGCTTGTAATGAATCTTTTCATCATTTGTATAGTTTGTACAGTAAAGTTTATAAAAGTTTTCTACCCTTTCAGAAATGATTTACTTTCTGCTGTTCAACTGAATGTCAATGAATTACAATTTGCAGGCCTTGTTATAAAGTTTGTGTTTTTTGTGCAACATTTGGGTTTGTTCTACTGTCCAGAAGAGAAGAAAAAAATTGTCAATAAAAACTTTAAGTGATAATTTCATGTTGTTTGTGTGAAGGTTGTGCCCCCTCTATTTTACTCTGCTCCAAATCACTTCACCTCACGCGGTGCACTCTGCTGAAGTCAACTCCTTCATGTGTTATGGCATGTTTCTGTTCTGTGAGACAAGATTGATGTTTTCTTTAAAAAAAGCAAACAGTCTGACTCATATTGTGCCCCGAGACATCATTAATGTTGCTATTAATGCAGCTTATGTTGCCTTGACATTAAATTTACTCTTGATATTGACAAAAGAAGGCCAACTGAACTCATTTGATACTTCTCTGTTTTAGCTCATGGCAGTAATGGAAAGATAGCTCACAAACTCTCAGATCTAAAACAGAGCATTCTGCAACTGAACTGGTTTTGCCTAATATTTGCTAATTAAAAGTAAAGACAAAGCAAAGCTGAGGTTGACATGTTGGTAGGTTGGTGTGCTGGAAGGTTGCCAGTTCACTCTGAAAACAGCTCTGCTGAAAGGTTTCTACAGGTCAAGATGCTGCGTTTTATCTAAAAGGGAGATGATTTTATTTTCCCCTGTGGTGCTTCCTTCTCGGAAAACTAACCACAGAGAGGAATTCAACAAAAGAAAAGAATGCTCTTACAGTAATACATAGCTTTCCATTCACGTGTGTCCAACCCTTTCACTGGTACAGTACACTTACATAACTTTGACATGACGTAACTTTTCTGATGGCTAACAGGCTACAGGATTATACAGGGTGAAACTGGAACAACCAGTCTGGGATTAGTTTATACCATGGGGGCAATGATTATCAAAAACCTGCGTTTGATGATTTAATAAAATGACAAAAAATTACTTTCAATTGTAAATCTACCTGGAAAATGTAGTGTTGTATTGGTCACTTCAGGCTGTACCAAGAGAAGTGAATCACAATCCCAGTCAATAAAACCATCTCGGATTGTTAAAAAACATCTTTCCCCGTGCTGGTCTCATCCAATAAAATTGTTTTCATAACATTTCCAACATGAATTGCAGTACATTTAATTTAGGAAGTTCAAGCACTTCCAAGTTAACATTTTATATGAATAAAGAAATAATTCCTTCTTTTAGACATTTACATATTGAAGTTGACTGGTGGATCAACATCAGATGTTGGATTGGGTTGGACCAGCTATTTGTGAACCCACCACTTAGTTGAAGTAGTCCATAAGCTCTTAGTACTGGCTAGTTTCAAACTACTGTTTAACAAATCCATTCAAACTTAAGGAATGTCTCGGCTAATAAAGAGTTTAGTGATGGCAAATCAGTTGCTAGGAAACATATGTAGTGCTATCCAATCAAAAGCAATCAACAATGCAAACAGGAAATCAGTGTAGCATCACAAGCCTGCACATGACTGTTAAAAATAATTTAGGGGGCCAAGCAATTTGATAAACGTATGTGCTGGTCCTTTGTAAATATAGATATGACTCATTTACATTACCAGTCAAAAGGGACACACTTGAATGGGAAAGTGTGTCCAAACTTTTGATTGGTAATGTACATCAATACCGACAATTTGTAGCAACTACATCTGTTTGCAACTAGAGCTGACAATTCAAAATGTACTTTACAGTGTCTGCCTTTTGGTTGGACTGTTGGTCTGTGGTTCAGTTGGCCCACCAGACTAAACTATCTTAACAATCACTGGATGTATTTTAATGGAATTTTGTTGAGACATCCATGAATCCTACTGACTTTGGTGATCCCCTAACTTTTCCTCTAGCATCACCACGAAGTTAACATTTTTGGTTTTGAGTGAATTGTCCTGACAACTATTAACCCTTGTGCTACCTTGTGGAGAAGACACTGGGTCCAGACACTGGGTCATTATGACCCGGCATGGTAGCACAAGGGTTAAATAGATTGCCATGAAATTTGGTGCAGACATTTATGTCCCCCTCAGGATGAAATCTAAAAACTTTGGTGAACCCCTTACTTTTCATTTAGCGCCACCATCAGGTCAGAATTTCAATTCATCCAATGCTTTGACCATATACCTGCAAAAAGAATGACATTCCCATCAGCTACAGCTGTACTTTGTGTTTAGTACTAATTAGAAAATGTTTGCATGTTAACATGTTAAATTAAAATGGTAAACATTAGCATGTTAGCATTGTGATGCTGGCATTTCACTCAAAGCACTGCTGTGGCTAAGTACAGCCTCACAAAACCTCACTTTAAGATAATGAAGTGATAATAGATCTGTTTGTACTTGACTTGAATAATCTTTCCAATGTATTGCAATTTTTTCAACTTAGTTATTCTTGTCTTGAATGACAAGTAGCGAAGAAGGTTAATGTAACAGATTTTAGACTAAAAGGTTCCTGCTCAACCAACCTTTTTTTTGCACAATTGCACAACAATTAAATTAAACAACTAGAACTTTTGGAAACTCTGTGTACACATTGGATACAGAAAATCCAGAACAAACACAATTTAGCTTCTAGTGCTGAGACCAAAAACTACCTTGGCAGAGGAATGCCTGTGAAATGTTTTTCTCACTTAGCCTTTTACCCCTTTCTTCAGTGTTTAAACAGCCTTTTATAACCTTTTATAATCTCCAGAGTTCTGGCACAATTCTGCAGAATACAGACTGATAAAACAGGTTTCAGCTGGATCGCAGCACGTGTGATGTGATGTGATGTGGCACATTTCACCTCAGACAGAAACTGAAACCTTGGGGATGCACATAGCCATCACACTTATGAGAATGGCACAGTGTCAACTAGAGATATGTTTTGGCTCATGAACCTCCCTGTTGAACACAATCAGTGTAATTTCAGACTTTAGAGGGAGAATGCAATATCAGTGGACATAAAAGGGGAAACAAATGAAAATACCTCCCTGTCTTTGTTGACTCCTGTCTTCATTTGAACATAAGTAAACATCCATTTTCCTTCTGACAACCAACTACTGACGGTTCAGTTTCCTTACATGTGGAGACAAGTGCTGGTGGGTATATTGTTTCTGTAATAAGAACCTTTCATCTGGTTTTTACTTGGAAAGGAAGCACAAAGTACTATGTAGAAGAGTGTAAGTGCACTTTACTGATCATTGCTGTCAACTCTTGGGTATTCTGTGTAAACTGTAAGATTAGCAGAAAACGAATGTCAGTCAGCAAGAAGACCTGGATGAGTGATCTGTTATATAAAGCTGAATCGCTGGCGCTATTCTGCTGAAGGCGCTCATGGAAGAGAACTGACAATTCAGTTCAGATTTATTTACATAGCGCCATATCATAACAAAGTTATCTCAGGGCACTTTTTCATATAGAGCAGATCTAGACCAACTCTTTATATTTACAGAGACACAACAATTCCCACCATGAGCAAGCACCAGGCGACAGAGACAAGGAAAAATTCCCCTTTTACAGGCAGGGCCTTGAGCAGAACCAGTCTCTGGGCAGGCGCTCATCTGCCTCGACTGGTTGGGTTGGGGGGTGAGGAGCAGGAAGAAAGAGAACAAACAGTAGTAAATTAAAGTTATATTTGTGGTAATGGTATTGATGTTAATATTAATCAAAATAATACTAATAGCAATAATAGTGATAACAGTAATAGCGGCAGCAGGTGGCCTGTAATGATAGATCCAGACTCTACAGCTCCAGAGGCAGAAATATCTGCAGAAAGAGAACCGCTGCTCAGCGACTAAACCTCATTCAGAAGCTAACCCAGTAGCACAAAGCTCTCGTTTTTATATTAACTCAGGGAAGGAGTCATGCTTAGTATGGCTTCAGTGCGTTAAGCTCGTCCCAAACATCCTGAACACAAAAATGGTGAAAAACTGTTTAACAGTCTAACTCTACCTTTTGGTACTGCATAGTTCACAGTCATGTTTTTAGCAGTTATTATAATGTATAATGTGTTTAGAAAGGAAATGTCTGAATTTCCTTCACACAGACTTTAAGTAATGATTTAAAAGAAATACATCTGGAACTTCTGCTCCAGTACTGATTATATATAGCTGTATCAGGCATCTCACAGTGAGGCTGATAGAAATAACACAAATTAAAAAGAGTTCTTTAATGATAGAAAAGAACGGACGTGAGAGAGTGTAAAAAACAGTTACACAAGCTTCCCTTTGAGACTCAGGCTGATATTATAGGGCTAATAATAATAATAATAATAACAACTGTGAGAGTGCGAGGACTGTGCAGCTGAAAGAGCCAAGATTCACTTGGAACAGAAAAGAAGAAGAAAAGAACAACCTTTTTTGACCAATGAAGAAACGGTAGACAAAGTTGCGACTGTTATGATTCATTCATGATTCATATTCTCACACAGCATTTTTTGATTTTATGAATAAATATGAATAACAAATAATCTGCAGTATTGCAATCATGCAGTATTAAACATTTTACAGTTATGGTATTCCTTATTTTCTATCAAGGGGTGTTGTCCTCTGGTAAAAAAAACCCCACATTTGCATAGGAAACACCTGTGGTTCCTAGCTTCAGTGTCCCCTACGTTTGAGGAATTGGAAAATCAGTTTCCGGGTCCTGGGCTCGAGGATGGAGGAGCGAGGACAGGAGGATGCTTGGCATTAGCAGAATGGAAAGCACCCCATGACCCACAACATCCTTGGCTTGAGTATTGCCGGGTTATTCCCCTTCTCTCTCTCCCTTTGTTTCCTGTCATCTCTCAACTGTTCTAAATCTCTAACACAGACATTAAATGCCCAAATAATACTTCAACACGTATAAATGTAAAAATATACATTCAATTGACTTAACATTGATTATCTGGGCTTCAAACAGCTGTAGTGTCTTATGTGTGCAAACCTAACCACATTTTTAGGCTTTAAACTGAAAATAAATACACATTTCTCAGTAGGTGTTTCTAAAAGTAAGCAAATGTAATAAGGTTCCCTTATTTGTAAGCATCCAGCAGAAGTCATTATGTACTCTATTGATGCTCCCCAAATTGTAATTTTTTTGTCACCTACGTGTTTCCGTCTGAACGATGAGGGAATCAATACTGCAACATTTTCCTCCCCACATGTCTACTGATTGAAACAGGAGCAGGACAAAGTCTGATGAAAATCAATTCGAGGTGGTCGAGGTAGGTAAAGTTTTGCGATACCTTTGCCTTGAATTATGTGAGACAAAGCTTTCAAGTGATGATTAAAAGTGTTTTTTGTTTTGGAATAGCTGCAGATTCAGCTGTTTCTGAAATTCACAGAGAAGACACCAGCACCTCCTAATCCTTTGCCTGCTTATTGCTGGTTTTCTGTCCTACCACTCACTTAATTACAGTTAATCATAGTTAATTACATTGAATTGCAGTTATTTGGGTTCACCTTGTGTTCACCTTGTGCACATCACTCCCCGAAGAGATGGCTCAAGTGAAAACCAGCAGGACTGAGTCGTTAGATCTTTCTTTGAAAACTGATACTGACAAAATACAATATGTACTCCTGTTTGAACTGTATGACTTACAGCATTACACAACACTTGTGCAAATTTAAAGGTTTAGTGTGTAGAAGAACTACGTTAGAACAATATGTTAGATACTAAAATAATATATCAGTTTAAATTATGAAGGAATATGTATTACTTATACGTCATTAGTAAATAGGTTGATGAAATATGGGACACTGTAGAGCGAGCTTTGATTCACTAACACAGCACAAGCGGTTGAGACAGAGTCAAATCTTCTTTAAAGTTTTGGCCACATATTTGAAACACAAATAGCAGAGAAGACATTGTATTGTGACATGGCACAGCTTACCGAGCTTGGGGTGAACTCCTACAGCAATTATTTTGCAGAGGGCTTCTGAATTATACGAGACAAAGCAGCAAAGATCCTCACAGCTAATGATAAGTTTGACCTTTTGGGCGAGGAAGATACCGGTGTGGTCGCTCTCCCTGGCAGCTTTTTATGAAGGAAGGCAGGAGCAGAAGGGAGCACACTGAAATACACAGGCACAAAAAAAGGCAGAATTTAACTTTAATTATCTACATTAAAAGAGAAAGTTGAGGCTATTACAGTGAGCTTCCCTTTTGGTGCGAGGCTGTTGAAAAAGGACGTGAGCCCTGCACAAGCCATCAAGAAGTAGCATTCGAAAAATAATGATAATGTGAAGCATTCGGTGGCATAATGGCATTTGCCATTTCACATCGTCTTTGCGTTGTTGTTTTCCCGCAGAGATTCATATTTATAGATGTTTGCAGGAGCCATTCTGGCTGTTTTCTGGGACCACATCAATTGTTTAAGACCATTGCTAACACAACACAATTTAAAAACTAAGGTAAAGTTCCAGAGACCACAAGCACCAGTGGGCTCATCCTGTGACTTATAGTTTATGAATCTGGAATAGTTTGCCACTCCCATGGAAACCATTGTTATGCTTCATTGGAATTTGGGAAAGTAATTTCAACACCTAATGCGGTTCTACGGTTCTAAATCTCTAATAGGTCGAAGCAGTCTCATGTGGGCTGTAATGTATCTGGCCATATTGTGTTCATGGCCATAGTCTCACACAAGCACCAGGTCCTAACCAGTCATCAGGGACAACAGTTAAAGATGTTTACAAACATCATACGTTTAAACCATTTATTAATGAAAAATATTTGGTGTGTGAGGCTTGAAGCTTGCTTGTAGTTCTTCGCCATACGGTCTGCGTTGTGGGGAAGCTTTGCTAGGTAATCCGCCATAGCACCCTGGCATGATGGACCCCCTTCAGGACCCTATGGAAAGGAGGAAGGACGATTGAAAGTTTGCTGCATGAGCGTTGCAAACCAATAAAAGGTTACGTGTGTCTGTTTAATATGAAGCTATACAGCCAGCAAATGGTTGGGGAAACAGCTGGCTCTGTCTGGTTGTCACATAATCAGCAGGCTAGCAGTTTTCCCCTGTATCCAGTCTTTATGCTAAGCTAAGCTAACTAACATCTAACTCTGAGCAAGAAAGAGAACAAACACATTTTTTCTAACTTCAATAGCCTATTTATCTTTCTATGTATCTATCACTATTGCTTTGATAATGTTTGTACTGATTTTGTATTACATTTGACTAAAAGTATAAAATATTGGTGTCAATTTTCATATTTCAGGAATAAAATTCACCAAACATTTCTTGGAGCATTCACTATAAGTAAGAGAAAGTCTGTAGTGAAATATGAAAGGAACGATAAGTGTGTAAAGGGTGACCCACCTGTTGATGGCTAATTGAATCACACCTGTGTCAGGTGACCCTCCCCTGGCTCAGGTGTGATTCAAATCAACCTTGACATTCTTATCTTCCCTTTTCACAGTAAAAATAAATAAATCACAGGTGTAAATAATATCAGTATAAAGTCTGAGGAAGGTTGATTAATGATTATCCAAAAACAAGCAAGCCTTTCTTTAGTATTCAACTAAAAAATACAGATTTAGATTGAATCTGTTTAAAATGAAATGGATGTAAGTCACAGAAAGTTGCATGATATTGTGCAACAACATTACTGCAATATAAATTAAATGACATATTCAAAATGTCAACAGGAGTACAGTAAAATATGATACGCTTTGGATAAAAGACTTCCCACATCTAAAACACTGCAAGCTCTTGCATACCACCCACGAGCATTTCGGGGCTGACACCACACATGCTTCCGTTATCATCTTCAACAGTCTGTTGTAAAGCCGAGAGACAAGAATCAAAGTGGAGGTCATCTGTGTCGATAATGATTTTGCCCAATGACCTTGACAAAGTGCAAACAGCACATTTCCATGTGCAGCGTTGCCCTTGGCTCTTTAAAGTCCTCCATCTTTTGCTCTGCAGTGTTGACCCTTTTAGTTGTGCTCAATTTGTTGGTTACAAGACGATCTCGATGCCAACAAAGAGTGGGTGTTTTCTTTTCAAGTGAGAGATTTTGCATGAAAATATCTTGTGTTCCTGCCTCTCACTGCCCCACAGTTTTTTTCAGTTTCGCTCAGGCGCTACGGGGGAATCAACACTGATGTTAAGTTTAGGATCACATCAAAAGGAACGAGTTCTCCACATCATAGCCGGTGGGAAGCTGCTGGTCTCGTCTTGCATATATTGAGACCTTTTCATTTTGCCTGCACTGCCCACTTCATTTTGAATTCACCAGAGTTGCTACACCACCCTCATGCTGGGGAGTTGACAGTGTCAAAAATAGATTGTCTTACCTTAACCTTTTTAGATTGTTTTGGGAACTGATGCAGAGCATGGATTTTGCAATTTGTAATAAACTGTACAACAACAAAAAACAATCTTTAGTTTACATACATATTTAAAATGTTTTTTCATTAAAGGTTTGTTTTGGGAAGGAAATGTATTATAAATGATCAACTTAGAGCACTAATACTTGTGGAAATCTACCTATTAATGCTATGTATGCAGTGTATGAATTTTTCCCACATGATTGTTGTTTGCTGACGAGTCCACGCATGCAAAGTAAATACTTTCCACCCACACAAACCCACGTGTTTAACACAGGTGGAGTTCTTTGTGCCAAGTTTGAGTATGCAAATCAGCCACTATTAAAAACATGGCATGATTCTTGTTCATCATGTCAGGGTAATCAAAGGTGAATGTGGCCAATTGTAAGTGGAGCTTCAGGTAAACAAGGATGTCGGCTTTGATAGGTTAGTTTTTAGAGTGGAACCTTTCAGTCTGTGTCAGTCACGATGAACTGGGTTGTTAGTCTGCACAATGCTCTTTTCTGGAAGCTTGTATGTGCCACAACTGAGGTGCAATAATATGCCACATTTCCCATAATCCACTCAATCTGGACCTCAGTATAACATATAAACAAACTTAGTCCAAATAATTTTGAAGTTGCAGTTTCACATTATAACCTTTTCAGAAACTTCAAAAATATTTAAACAGCTCATTTGGCACCACTTTTATATTTCATGTCTGGATTCAAACCAACATAAAACATGGACACACAACTGTAAGCAGCATATAAAACTAATTCAATTTCTTGATTGTTAACTTTTGCACATTACTTTAAAGTCTTAAACAATTAAAAGATGAACTCCTCCATGTTTTCTATATGATCTCATGAACCCACATCCTAAAATTTAGAAAGGACTAACTTTTCTCATTTTCATTTTAAATGTACCAGCCAGAGCTTTAGGAATCAGGCACTATTTGTTACACTCTTTGAGCTGTTCCTGGCCAAGCCATGTAGAATATTTGTGTGTGTGTGTGTGTGTGTGTGTGTGTGTGTGTATGTTGGGGGGGGGCTCGAGGCAAAGTCAGTTGAAAAGCACATATACATTAAAGAGGCCATCTGTCCTCTTCTGTTTGTAATGGAATTTAACATTGATAAGTATAAAGAACTAAAGTATAGAGATTGAGGTACATCTGCCTCCAGCAATAAACCTGGCATGTCTGGAAAAAATTGAATTAACTCAGGATTTCTCTTGCTTTTACAAGCTCCGGGGTAGACATTTATCTCAAATTGACAGACACAAAACTGTCTTTAGTGGCAGAGATTTCCTGTTTAAATCTAAAGCCTTTCCGGTTGTTGTCATCTAAAGTTCTCTCCGGTTCTTTTGTTTAGTGTGTCACAAAAACAATGACATAGAAGCTAAGTTAAAGTTAAGTTAAACATAAAAACAATGAAAATAATACAAAAAACATAGAAAACATTCAAATAATAAGGATAGAGTGGGGAAAAGGAGCACAAAAAGAATTGAGGAGAAGCACAAGGGGAAGACAAAGCAAGAGTAGAAGGAGAAGGTGTAGAAACATACTTTTCCAAGTATGCGGCTGTGATGGCTGCGACTTTTTCATTTTTTTTTTTGTCATAAAGTAGGAAATGCCTTCAGTCAGACCTTTTTTGTCTGTTTGGTTTAGTCTTAGACTTTCAAAACTGCTGCAGTAGACCAAGTCGTCCAGTAGGCTCACGGTGAAATAGGGACCATTGTGGGAAACTTCCAAACTCTTTGGTATTGGACTGTATACTGCCATGCGACAGGCTCGGCAGATCCAAGAAATGCATGAAAAATGTGGCTATCCATCAAGTAGACATTAGCTGCGCTTACATGGACAATATTTCTTCAAACCAACTGAAATCATTCTGAATAGATTCCAACTTAACTGTACGATTAGAAGTGTGTTTCCATGCCCAAAGCATTTCATTTGGAATATAACTCTTTTGACATTCTCACAGTGGTTCTGCTCGCTGAGAAGCATCTAATCTGCTAGAAATATAACATAGGAAGAATGTTTTTGTCGTTGTTTTGAGCCTTTCGACCATCAATGGAAACTGCATTCTTGTATTTTCAAAAAAGTGCAAAAGTGTACTTTTTTTTTTTACCAATATCTGGTCACAGAGGATCAAAACACGTAATACACTGGAAAATTGCAAAGTATATTGAAAGCATGGAAACAGAAACATGTAATTGTTTTCATTACTGTGTATTAGCTCATAGTCAGTGCACAAATCTATGTAATCAATAATAATTCACTGAGGCCTTCATGCAATCACTTCACACAAGTATTTCATTTGGGTACCATGTTTTTAATCATACATCATCGCCTATACACACTGGTCAATTGATTCCACAACTGACACCACAAAATGATTCCATGCAATCAAACATGTGAACATTGGCTGTAAACAGTTATTTTAATTTACAACACATTCATTGAGCAGGCAGTTTTTTTCTAAAGTGCTGTTAAATGGTCTCAATGGATCCACCAAGAAGCAGAAACATGATGGAAAACGTATTTAATGAATAGTTGCCATAGAAACAAACAAAAAAATTGTCCTAAACATGACTAATTAGACGTCTTAAAAATATTGGAACAAAAGTAAGATGGGAAAGCACTGTAGTGGCAAGGCAAGACAAGACATGTCATGTCATAGCATGTCATAATGTGCATGCATCTACAAAATTGAGTAATCATAGTACATATTTACTATACATTCACAAATAAGCTTGCACTTCTGCTGTGATGATGCTAGTGATGTCTCTAAATGTGCGGTAAATACTGTCAAATCCTCAGCTGACAGGATAATTGCGCCGCTGTATCATTTTCTAAATCGAGTGAAGGACTGGCTGTTGGTTCAACATCACGTGAAAAAAAAAAAAAACTGAAATCTGAGAGATGTGAATTATGCTCGATCTGGATCACGTGTATTGAGGAACACGTATTCAGAGAGGCATGAAAATATAGTCATGCAAACAAAACCATATAGCTACACAACCACTGACACACACACACACAGACAGACATGCATACAATACAACTCTGTATCTTTCCTTCACTGTGATTAAAAAAAGGCTAAGGGTCTGAGGACAAACAGGAAAGAGGGGAAGATGTATAAAAAGAACCCAATGTCATTTTAACCAGGGAGTCTTAACTCTGGGCAATGTGCGATGTAACGGGGCTAAGCAGGGGCTTTGCACCACATGGTGTGTGGCTTTATGAGAGGGCAGATGGTACCACTCAAGCAGGAAGTGATTGACATAATGACATGGCCGACCGTGGAATGTGGGTGTATGTGTGTACTGAATGAATGTGTGTCCAAAGATACATCCTTCTAGTGGATTCAAAGAAATCTCTTTTTTTTAATCATTAAACCCTGCTATTCTTGTGTGTGTGTGTGTGTGTGTGTGTGTGTGTGTGTGTGGGTGGGTGTGTCTCTTATGTCTAGGCATTGCACTCTTTTTTGTCTGCATGTCGACACATGAAGTGATGGCTGATGCAAGGCAAAGGCCGGTGTCATCTCACGGACCAGGCATGAATAACCACACTTTGAACTGTACCAGGTTATAGCTCGGCGTACACCGTAAATAACTTGAGCACTTCGAGTCAGTTGTGCTGCCGGGCTCCATATCTAACTACCTAAATGTTTGTGCGTCATCTGCAAGATAACAGAGGAAGCCCACAGAGGAGGACTGTACTTTCAGCCCATTATGATAAATGGAGGTCATTATTTTTTTTCTATTCTGGGGAGAACCTTAAGATCTTCTGGGGTTTAGCGGTCACATGCAAAGAAGCGAGGCTGTAATGTCTGGAGTGACATAATTTGTTATCACTTGGGTACCAAAGTGGGGTGGGCACTGTAATGGAGAGTTGAGCCAAATGTTCTCACTCTGTGATTATGTCAAGAGGGAGGCTGGGTGACCTACAGGGGGCTAAACAAGGTGTTCTGCAATCAAAGGTGTCCATCAGAGGCCACATGTGTCATGTCTAAGTGCCCTTGAGCATGACACACAATACCACTCCCCTGGTAAGTGCATTTCCATTCACCTATTTTTATTTCATTTTAAATGTTACCATTAAAATACACAGAGCAAATACCACAATAAAGGCTCCGGTGGAAAAGTTGCAAAGTGCAATAGAAACAAATGAACCATTACCCATGCTGTGTATGAAACATGTGACTTTATTTGTCTCACAAGCTTCCACTGAGGAGAAAAAAGTAACATAAGATATGTGTGGATCGAAGAGGAGGCTGTAACCTTCCTCAAATGAATACATGAAACATACATAAACATCATGCTTCCACCATTTCCATTTTCTACATGGTTTTCCATTGTTTAAACGCGGACTGCTGCCCTTTTCTTCTTCAGTGGTTTAATGGCATCTGACTGGAGAATTATCTCCACCAGCTGTACATCTCGACGTGTCCAACCAGCCGGGGTTGGAAACACATCAGTTGCTTGTAATTTATTTAAAATTTGCACTATTTTCAGAAGGAAACTTGACTATTGTGAGCCGAGCTGGAAAATACCATTCACATGATGCCCACAAATGACAATTAAGAGGGTGATTTTAATAATCTGCTAAATATACAATAATTGTCTGTGGATTCTAGTTAAAGGTCATTACTAATCAAAGAGAGACTGGTACTTTCCAATTAATCACAATGGTAATACTATTTAATTATATACCATTATATGTGACTATATTAGTGGGTTATGACCAAATTATTTGTTTTTTACTTTAAAGTGATATGTCAGACTGGCTTGACTAGTTGATCCAAATACAACTAAATACTGGAGATGGCTGCTTTTTACACACATTACAGCAATCCAGAAAAACAAAGGATTTATTTAAAAAAATTACCAAAACAAAACAAAAACCACAGAGGTGTGGAAAGTGGCAGTAACAAGGAACAAGGAACAAGGAACCTGAAACCAGTAACAGCACAATCCAAACAATGATCCGATTAAGAACAAACAAAGACAACCGGTATAAATAGACAAGGGGCAAACAAAGGAAACAGAAACAGGTGAGCACGGAGATACACGTGAGTGCAATCAAACGACGGGAAGTGACAAGGAAGTCAAAAGAACTACACCACCACCACCAGTCCAAAGATTACAAAATAAAACAGCAAAAAAAAAAAAATGTACAAAGTCCAGGGATCATGACAAGAAAATGTATTTAAAAATATATTTTAAATGATAGGCGCTCCGGTTATAATTGTATAAAACCATGAGCGCAGAAAAAGCTATTACATAATAAGCTCCAAATACCGACAGGTGGTGTCATCACGTGGAGAAAAATAAGATAAAGGACAAGAATGACAGCCAAGATAGTAAATCAACACTGAATATGACAGCTAGATAAGATTTGTCTGAGTATAAAAAGTACAATAAACAATATCTTTTTGGACATGAATGATTTACTTGCTCGTAACAATGTCAGCCACTACAACCAGTCACCTCTATTAACATAGCAGCTTTTCAAACATAGTCTCAGAGGGGGTCAGCACCTCCTCCATCAAGCAACAAGAAAAACATCATATTTGCAGACAAAGAATGCAAAAAACTTGCTGGAAAAAGAAATATTTGGTGCATGAAAGGAGATCAGGTTGTATTATAGCGGTTTACCTGAAATAAGTTAACAAACACCCACTATTAAATCATGACTCTCATGCCATTACTGTCTTTTCATAAATCTTGATTAAATCTCTCAACTAAAAACACTGTAAAAACATTGTAACAGATACGTTTGATGCTTATCTTTGAAATATACTTTTTGCACTTGAAAGATGTTTTTTTTATGTATCCCCCGTCACCAACGAGGATCTGATTTCAGAGAATAAATGAACTAGTTAAGTACAGGTTTTGGGTGCAGCGTCACGCCTCAATCACACCTCAAATCACCTGCCAAGCCTGCTTTAACCTGGTCAACCCACCTGTCCTGTTTGTCCGTTTTATCAACCCATCCTCCCTTTCCTTCCCCTCAGTCCATTTCCCTCCCTCCCTCCCTCTTCCCATATCTAATCACACACACCCACCCTCTCTTCCCTCCTTTCATCCCCTTTGATTCGACCGTGCAGACCTCTCCCACTTCAACTCCTCTGGCCTTCAATCAATAATGACTTATAAACAGACAACTTCCTCCCCCACGTTCATCCCCTTCCTCACAATCTCAACATCCAACACTTCCTCAT
Source organism: Nannoperca australis (assembly GCA_036023655.1). Taxonomy (NCBI): domain Eukaryota; kingdom Metazoa; phylum Chordata; class Actinopteri; order Centrarchiformes; family Percichthyidae; genus Nannoperca; species Nannoperca australis. Next base: position 17,928 of record JAVQJD010013147.1, read on the forward strand.
TCCATTAACCATTTCAAATCCCCTTGTTGTGGTTTGGTCCTTGCCAGTGAACTTTAAGTCATTGCTTTTGTAAACTAATAACACATGGGTTGAAATCACTCAGTCATCACAGTGTGCTGGAGTTGGCTGGTCCCCTCTGCCCTCTCTTTCCCACTGTAACTGGTTCATTTACATTTATTCGTTTGTAGTCATTTCCCATCCTTTCATCCTTCTTTTCATTGCCATTGCATCCCTCAAGAATCTGGTAGAACTACCTTTAAACACGACTTGTTTCGAATGTGTGCATACAGTAGAATAGAGATGGGTTAAAGAGCTATTTAGCATTCCCACCTTTCTATTGAAACTACCTACTTAATTGTTTGTTAATTGTTTTGGGTAAAGCCCTAATAGAAGCTGTTTCCTTTATGCTATTAGTCTAATTTCGGCTATAGTGTGACTGTTATGTAAGAATGATTTGAATCTCAGTTGAATAAATGAAAGATGAATGCAACAAATGAATACAACCATCACAAGATCACAATCAACATGCTGCACGTTGAAGCACTGACACACCTTACCTTCCCTTTGCATGCTGAGTGATGACGAAAGGCGACATAACGAAACCCACCCACAGATCATTTAAATGCCCGCACGCGGCTCGTCACCGTGTCTCCCGTTACTTGGTATTTATAAGGTGCCCCGGTGCGCGGAAAGACACAAACGTGCCTCGTCTCTGGAGGGGCAGAGCGCGTCGAAGCGACTTGGAGACGTTTTTTGGATGAAAGACCTGTGCAGCCGCTGCTGAGGAAGAGACGCGGGAGCGCAGGAGTTTTTAAACCCAAGTTCACCGCAGCAGGTCCTTGTGACAGCGACTTTGTTCTCAGGGGTGAGTTTGATTTATCCTTTATTTTAAAACATGTTTCCCCCTCTTTTGTTTGTGTGGAGGCTCAGGCTGCGCATTCCCCTGGTGGATGAGGATGCAAGAGAGCTATTACTGAGAATGGATGGAGCGTCCCTGAACTAATGTGCAAACCTGTGGCTAAGACGGTTTTATTTTATTAGGAAAATATCCTCGTAGCGCAGAATATAGCAGTTTTTATTTTCCCCCAAAAAGTGTCTCCAGAACTTGTTGCTCTGGGAAATATCCATTAAATCCAAGCTCGGTAGGAACGTTTTATTTCCCGACATTTTTACCGACTGCACTGCTCTCCTCAGCGCAAAAATGACATTTAATGACCTGCATTTGCATGTTTGTTAGGTCCTACATGTAGACACTGTCTTTTACTGAGATATAAATACTGACATTCTGCTTTCTTTGCATCTCAACAAATGTACCTTGTTTTTCTAAAAGATTGGTAACTGTTTTTCTCTTGGTAGCGACGCGCAGTTCTGTAGCTGTTTATCTGCTGTGTCTGGACGTCTCTTGACAACAGAAAGCAGAGAGAAAGGACATTCTTGGTCTTAGGGTCAGTGATTTGAAACCTGTCCTGTAAATTAGTTTAAACGCTGTTGCATGCTGAGTGACACCAGAGATAAATACCCCACTCGTTTGTTTGTATGTTTGATGCATGGCCAAATGCATTAATTAATTAGTGTGTGGTCATTTTATTAAAAGCATAATATTTAGGAATATGCACAATGAAGTATAATGATACAACTGTTAAGGGCGCCTCTACAAGACATGGCCACAGATATGGCTAATAATGGGACCCAATTTTGGTTAATGGCAGAAGAAGAAGTTCACCTTTTGTTCAAGTTACCAATACAAGAAAAGAAAACCGAAATACGTGACAGATTTTTGTCTCCGGGGGACAATTTAAAAAGAACACAATACGAGGAACCCCGTAGTGAGCAAAGAAAAAGTAAGAAACAAATCAGGAATGGACTGCTAATTAATGAGCAGCTAACAAGAAGTTTCTGAATAAATCCGGATGATGTGCTGCTTGAAATCAGACAAACCACATTAATGTACAAATGTAGAATGAAAATAGGATCTCTGTGACTCTACACGTGTAAATGTTCATTTAGCTCCGAATCAGGTGCGGAAGAGCAGCGTTGTGTTTAATATTTGGGTTTAATGAAACAACAGAGAATAATCCTACCGGAGCCAGACACTGCAGCATTCTCCCAGTCAAATTTAAACATTCAGAGCACATATTCATCAATATTCACGTCCGTTATTGGTCATTTCACATCCTGGTAGGGTGCAGCAACTCACAGTGGGGATTAAAGGGCCGCCTACTTAAATTATTCCCGTGCCCCAGGACACTTCACTCCATTTTTATGACGTGCGCCACTTTTTCCTAAAGCCACGCACGAACTGAAGATCTGACCCCCCCCCCAAAAGTGTGATCTGGCTGATGTGCAAAGTGTCAGTAAATGATTCAACTACAAGACTTTTATACTCGTTGCCAATACATGATCATGTACAGTGATACATATGTGGCTAAGTCAGCGCCTCACTTATTGTGCTCCGGGGGAAGTTGGTTTTACATCGCAGCCACAGCATACATTCAAAGGCATTCCTTCTGGGAAATAGTTTCAAGCCCTCACTGAGCTGCCGCAGAGGAGCAGAAATAAGAGGAGCACTGACCTTGGTGCTGAACTGTGAGACACGCAGCAGCGTCCGCCGTGGTTTTGACCTACAGGCGACGCCGCCCACGCGACCAGATGCGACGACCTCACAGAACAAACTAACCCGCTTCGTTTGAGGCTTCGCGTCAAATGAAGTAAAACGCATTATTGTGGTGCTTCTTTTTGTTCCTAAACTTCTTTCCAAGTGCAGAGACGATGAAGCGTAAAAGGGCGGGCGGATCGGCTTTAACCGCGTGCCTTGTTCTTTTTTCTTTCCTATTCAAAGTTTAGCTGGTGCGATTAAGGAAAGACACTCAATACAAGAACCGGTTCAGACACTGAAGTGTTGACATTTCTGCACGGGTGCACTTAAGTATTGTGTTCATAGGAAACCATCCTAGCCATAATCACAGTTTAAAATTACAGGCAATCTGCGCAACATAAATAAAAAGTAGGTAAGTTAATGGTCTTAAATAAAGGCTATGTCTCTCAACAAGACAATTCCTTGCAACTTAAATTGGCTGACAGTAGCTGAAAACAAAAAGTTTGTGTTTCACTTCCTCTTCTCTTGTGGAAAAAATACTTAGAAGTAAAAGTAGTGATCCTACTCCTGCCATACCTTTATAGTAAAAGTCCAAACCAGCAAAATAGTGAAATTGCTCACTGTGCAGAATGCCCCAATGATATGAGAGTACATTGTCATTGATGCATTAACATGCTAACCGCTTTATATACTTTTGGGTGGTTTAATCTGTTATAATAATAATCATTTTTCATAAACTGATCATGTGTGTTTTTTTCAATCTAAAATCTTAACTAAATAAAAGTACAATAATTCCCTCTGAAATGTAGTGAACTACATGCAAACAGCTTAAAAAGGAAATACCACAAGAAGTACCACAACAACATATTCAGTATTTGGGTAAATACTTTTACCACTGGAAAAAACTAAAGTTCCGGAGAGACTTTTCCACTGTGCACCTGTTAATATTGTTAGTCTTCTAGTTTCATGTGCTGTTGTACTGCTAACACTTGCCTTTGAGGCATTACAATTTGATACAGAGTTTAGTCACTATGATACAAATAGTGAGGATCACATGTCCAGGTCTGATCAGCTGGATAATAGATTTTTTTATTTCCATAACGGTATTTTGCAGCTGTAGTTCAATTACCTTCTGAAAACACTCTGCTTTGATGACTCATATACCCTCTTTGACTCATGTTAAACCAACACACTGTAAACAAATCATACAGTCAAGGTAATTCACTCTAAAACTAATAGAACTTCCATTTCCCCTCCTCCCTCTCCTTCTGTTGCTTTTCAGAAACATCCCTGGGGACACACATATACTCGCAAGCACACGCACGCACACAATCCCACACAGGCACCATGCAGGAGTCAGAGCCGACAGTGTGCCAGCTGCAGCCCAACATTATCTCAGTGCGTCTGTTCAAGAGGAAGATTGGTGGTCTGGGCTTTCTGGTGAAGCAGAGGGTGTCCAAGCCGCCTGTCATCGTGTCTGACCTCATCCGTGGTGGCGCAGCAGAGGAGTGCGGCCTGGTGCAGGTGGGCGACATCGTCTTGGCAGTCAACAACAAGCCCCTGGTGGACCTGTCGTACGAGCGGGCCCTGGAGACGCTGAAGAACGTGTCCCCCGAGAGCCACGCCGTGCTGATCCTCCGTGGTCCCGAGGGCTTCACCACCCACCTGGAGACCACCCTCTCTGGAGATGGCCGCCAACGCACAGTGAGGGTCACGCGGCCCTCAAAGTCCTACGATCAGTGCTCCCCTCTCAGCCCATTCAGCCCTGGGCAGCAGGTCAACAAGGAGTCCCAGCTTAGGGCTATTGAGAACCTGTCCTCTCCATCCATCACCCAGTCCCTCCTGCAGAGGGGAGGCGTGCAGGTCCAGGACCCCCTGCTGATGAAGGACGGGGGGCGTGGAGCTCTGCTGTGTAATGGGCTGGAGGAGAACAACGAGCTGCTGAAGGAGATCGAACCAGTGCTGCGCCTCATCAAAAACAGCAAAAAGGAGATCAATGGAGAAGGCCAGAGGAATGCAGCGAGAAGGGACGTCGAGATTCAAGTGGCCTGGTAATTTGTGATGCGATACTGCCTTATTGATTCCTTACTTAAAGTGTCTTTGAGCTTGTTCCCTTCCACAGTGCGGGTTGGAGTTAGAGCCCATGTAAAATTAGAGCCAGGATTTAGGTCAAGGACTCTTCAACAAGGTGGTTATTAGCTGCCACAAGAGCCAACACCTGGTCCTGTGATTGAAAGAAAGTCTGCCTACTCACTTTGCCACCTTTGCTGTCCCTAAACTACCCGACCCAGCTGTGTGGCATTAGCTACCACAGACAGGCTCTCATTCATGCAATATGACTCAGAGTACAGTGCCAAGTAATTACTGTCTGCACGCTGGTCTCTAGCAAACCTCAATTAAGGCGACATCCTCACAACATTCGTCATGACCATTTCGGTTGTTATTCTTCACTTACTGGTACAGCTGCTTTATGTAAGTTCATGTAAATGTCTTTAAACAAACAATGTAACTTGCCTTTTGCAGTTTTTCATTCTTTAAATGAATCTTCGATCAGGTTTTAGGTCATTTAGCTGCATTGTTGCCAGAGGATTGGTGTGATTAGCATGTATCTTGAATCTGCCTTAAATTTTACTTCAGTTCACACAATACTTTGGATAGACACATGCATTTGTTTCATTATTATTGAAGTCAGTTTGCATATTAATGTGACCACAATTAGCATACTGCTACACAAAGCTCGTCACAAAGCATGTCACAAACCTGTCATTAGGTCATTCTTTATCAGCTTACAAGAGAGCAGAACTTCTTCCTTCCTTCTTTGTCTCTCTGGTTGTGGAGGTCAGGTGCGGCAGCGTTTCAGCAATCAAGTAGTTCAGAGGTGTGAAATTGGCAGAAATTCTGTATATTTAACAAGTCTCCTGTTTAACATGGAATAAGGAAGACTCACTTAGATTTCAAGTGTTCACTCCGGACCGGCTTTTCATACGGCTCCACAGTCTGAGCCAATATTCCATCCCAGGCTCTGTCTAAATGGTCTGCACAGTGTACTGTTGATATTGACGTCTCAGTTATCTGCTATTGTACTCCCACGACCAATTGAAATCAAATTGAGGCCACAGACTCCTTGAATCAATATCTCATTCTTGACCAATCCATGCGCATCCGCCTCTCTTTTCATAAATACACGTTGAGTGATTCATTGCATTCTAGGGAGACGTGCTTATGGTGAAGTCTTGCTAAAATGGCTTTTCTTCACTAGCAAGGAACACACCCTCCATATGATACGTTTAAAGGATTTATTGAACATGGTACATTTAGAATGTTTGAATATGCTGATGGTTTGGGGAAGCTTCGTGGGGACGTCCGCCGTGGCACTCGGGTACGACGAACCCCC
>JAVQJD010013154.1:0-33794 GCA_036023655.1 Nannoperca australis
CCCCCCCCCCCCTCCCAAAAAAAAAAAAAAGCATCTTACACTGGAGTTCTATTTAAAAGGCAGAGAATAGATGGGAATCTTTGACAATGGCGTGCTGGACACAGTTGAGTGAGCATCTCCCCTCTCCCACTATGAACCCCCGGATCCGCTGCTGCACAGCACAATGCCCCTCTTTCACCCCCCGCCTTCACTCCTGTACCACGTGGAGAAATGGATAAAAGAGAGAGAGAGAAAAAAGTGGGAGGAGGTGGAAGAGGAGAAGGAGGGTGGCCATATTTAAGTAGGTGTCTCACGTTATAGGCCTACATATATTCACCCAGAGGCTGTGGAAGAAAATAGAGCATTATTTGATGAGGTTGGGAAAGGATTGCCGTGTTTATTTAAAGGGTTAGTCTACAGTTTGCTCAACAAAGTGTCTGACTTCATCCATGCTCATTAGCATCACCTGGAAAATATATACAGGATGGTGTCATATTAAGTTCTCAGTCAAATTAACTACTACATATTCTCTCTCTGTCCTACATTTGTCTCAAATTGAGTGTTTTTGAGACATGTAGGTTATTTTTAAATACGTAAAGTAAATGTTTGGAGGTTTTACCGTTGAGATTTTGAGTTGCTGTCAGCCAATCAGGTTACAGTATCCATCCTCACGTCACCTGCTGCCACCGGTAGAGAGAAAAACAAACTGGTACGTTGTGTATCTCCCGACATTATTAACGTTAAAATAACGGTGTAATTCCATTATGGTTAAGGTATTCGTTTATGTTATACATACATTTAAGTTTAGATCAATTAACTTTTAAGTTTTAAAAGTAAAAAAAAAGTTTTAAAAGTTTATTATATCAAAATCAGCCGTCGAGAGGTCAACAGTTCACATGCTAGCCTACTATGCTAATGCTAACATTTAGCAGTTGCTGTAACAATAAGCTAGCTATGCAACCATAACTTACTTAAATACTTCTTCATACTACTAAGTCAGGATATTTGGAGTATTTAGTCGTATTCTTGTTGATAATTTGAAATAAATTTACTAGAAGTCAAACTTATAACTGAGTGAAAAGTTAGGCTACATCATATTGTTAGCAGAGTTGGTAAAGCAAATTCCTAGTGCAGTTAGTAATTAGAAGTCAGTAAAACAATGGAGCATTATTATTTGTTGTAGGTTTACTAACTAAACTAGTTAACATAAGAGAAAACCTTGAATATTTTTGACAACCAGTGGCTGGCCTTAAAAGTTTTGGGAATTTAATAAATATGGAATTGAAATATAGGCCTATCTTTTTAGTCCAGCTCTCAATTTTAGGGTTAAATAGGACTGACAGGCAGAGTTTGTCCAGTATTTATTATCTGAGAAGGAGCCATGAAGCTTCTATTATGTCTGACCAATATTGTCCTCTAGAAAATCTCATTCACTATTCACAAACACAAACTTTAGAGCTTTTTAGCCCAAACCTGATGATTTAATTTTCTAAATGTCACCACATGGGACCTTTAATTCTTCAAAGATCCTAAAAGTTTGTCAAAGAGTGTGATGTGTGATAACCTCACACTTGGTGCCAAATGTATTTTTTATTTGCTTTACCTTGATAAAGTTAAGATCTGTCAAACTATAAATGTATGACTCTAAATGATTGCTTCATTGAACCTTCAGTTAAGGAGTTGCCTGTTGCACTAATCTTCATTACAGAAATGTTTCTTCACTTTCCACAGAAGTGACAATGTCTCTCTGCGACGACACGCTCCTGTGTAACTTCAAAAAATGCAGGACCAAGCTGAGCGGCTTCGCCTGGGTCACAGCTTGCTCGCACGTTTTCTGCGATCAGCACGGGTCTGGTGAGTTCAGCCGCTCCCCCGCCCTCTGCCCGGCCTGCTCCTCTGCGCTGTCCGGGAAGCTGGACATCGTGAGGACGGAGCTGTCGCCCTCTGAGGAGTACAAAGCCATGGTGCTGGCAGGTCTGCGACCAGACATAGTTCTGGACATCAGTGCCCGGTCTCTGGCCTTCTGGAGCTATCAGGTCTAATGTCTTCCTGTCTGTGTGCATATGAACATAGTGTAGGTCTGTATCTGCACATCTTGAATTGTAAATGTCTTCTCTTTCCCCCACTTTGTGAACAGGTCCATCAGGAGCGTATGTATCAAGAGTACACTCTGTCACGAGCAGAGGTCCAGCTGAAGCAGATGGAGAAGGTGTTGACCCAGCAGAACCAGAGCAGAGAACTGGAGCTCAACGCCATGAGGGGGGAAATTGCCTCCCTGAAGAAAGTAAACCACTCTTGTTAAACTCCTGCAGATTCAAAGCACTGTATTAGAAATGAGCCCTCCTGTTTTAAATGCCAAGTTGATTTGGTTAGTCCACTTTGGGTAAAAATAACTTGAGCATGCCCTCTGACCTGCTAAGAAACCGTTGCCATACTGTAAAGTGTTACACCCGAGATAAGAGTTTATAAAGGGCCTTTGGGGGGGGAAGTGACAGAGGAGTGGGTCCGTGGTCATTATTTCTCCCTCATCTTTATTTGGGGCTCGATTCAGAAAGTTAGAACCACTTAAGTTCAGAAGAATATATAGAAATGTACAAAACCTTGTTTCCTTCAGGTGACGGAGGAGTATAAAAGGAAGTACAGCGAGGTGTCCGAGAGGCTGATGGAGAGGAACAGGCAGTACCAGAAACTGCAGGGGCTGTACGACTCTCTGAGGCTGCGCAACATGGTGGTGGATGTGGGGGAAAGAGACGCGCTGCCACAACCAGGTCTTCACAGCTTCAACACTGGTAAGAGCAATTAGATCACTGCAAGTTTAAAGGTACAGTCTGTTTATGCAGGAGAGAAAAGGTACAGCCAAACAGTATGTTTGTCAGGAAAATAAATAAACTTAATGGTAATCACCACGCACACAGGGCAGCCAGTGTTGGAAGTAGCTGCTTCTCCTTAAATTATTAACCTGAAATATTGCTTTCATTGCGTACAGATGAAACAGATAATGAGCTTCTGTCTGCGTGAGAATGAATGCTTTTAATAAATCACTTGTCGTATTGTGCCCACGCTGACTGAGAATAGGAAGGAAGCACAGAGTATGTTAATTGGCACAAAGGGAGACACAGCTGTAGGTGTTTTGTCACGAAGTGGCCATCAACAAAGAACAGTAGGAGTAATGAGCTGATTGTCTATGTAAGGGGATTTTAGTCATTATAACAATGAGAGACATCCGTCAACGCCCTGCATGTCACCCAGGGGTGGCTCGGCAGGCATCTCCCGAGAGAAGCCCTCAGTTCCTATCCATGGGCCACGATGGGGACAGCAGATTCTTCTCCTGCTTGGAGGCCGATGGAGCCAAGAGCTTCTTCCAGTTCAGCTCCCCCGCCAGGGAGAGAGGCCGCACCTTCATCCAGAAGCACTGAGAGCAGCAGGTTTCACAGCCACTGTAGCACGTTGACTGCATTTATTTATACATGTTGAAGTGTTGTTTTAGTATTCGTTTAGTTGGCAGTGTTTGCCGAGTGCATTTTTGTAGTATTTTGAACTATAAATGTGTTTTGTGACAAATATTGGACTAAACTGGGAGTGAAATCCAATGTTCAGCTTTTAGTCCCGGTCTCTACCTAACACAAGTACTTTGACAGTAAATGCAACATATAAGTTAGTTTACACAGAGCCCTGCCTTAGTCTTCTATGTTAATGTAGATGTACATTTTCTGTCATGCACACTGAATAATTTGATTTGAGGTCCAAGACTTGGATATTGTGTGTAATGGGAAGTTTTTCACTGCACAAAAAAAGTGCAGATGGACAGTGTAGTGAAAGCTCCGGTCAGACACCACACAAACAAAGCTTTTAAAATAAAAAGGGTTTTTTTTCTCCAGGCAAAACTTAAGTCACAATTCTGACATAACATCCTCATCACCACAGGTTCATTCATTTACTACAGAACGAGCACGTTGTCCGGACAACAGAATACCAAAAGAAAAGAAATATTTATAAATATAAACAAACTCTCACTAAAGACAGAGTAACGGGGAAACCTATTTACAAAACAACGCATACAAACATGCACAAACTTTGGAAGCTTCACACTTCTTTCTTCAAAATCCAGACAAAAAACAAACAAACAGAAATTGGTCCTCTCTTCGTGTTCAGCTCATTCGCTCTGGGGTTTGTAACTGACAGACGCAGCAATCTGACTTTGGGCGCTTTGTTTCTTGCCGTTGACAATGAGGAGCAGAGGAGAGTCCACTCGTATACTTCTGAAGTCAAACGACTGCCGGAGAGAGAACATGTGAAAGTCAGACCATTTAGAAAGACGCAATTGTAGACATTCTGAACAACACACATGAAACACTGACCTCATCTTTATGTGTTATACTGTTTCGTTTGACCTGAGGTTCAGGAATGACCACAGTGTCTCCTATCAGGACGCCCCAGCTGTCCGCTGTGTTGTATACCATCACCACTATACACGTCTCCTCGCTGTCCACCATGCCGAACGTACTAGAGAGGAAAAAATAAATAGAGAGTGCATGATTTTACACCATTCCAAAAATCCAGAATGTTTTCTCCACTATCACACCAAGATTACTGTTAATGATCAAACGAGCTGCACTCACAAGGCCATGCGACCCTCGGAGGCCAGGCTGAACACCACCTTGCCCAGGGCTGCCACCCCGGCGTTGTGGCCATGCGTGAGGGAGGAAAGCGTTCGAGGCTCCAGGCTGCCTACGCGGCCGGCGGGGGAGCGGAACTGAGGGGAGGAGCAGGGACCCAGAGCCGACGTGTTGAGGTTAGAGAGCATCGTCCGTAACCGACGCGCCTTCACCTTCCCCTGAAGAGATGGAGAAACTGGAGGTCAAAACAAGAGGCGTGGCTGTGCTTTGCTGCCACCTTGTGGAGAAACATTGTCTCTGACATCTTTAAACAGTCATAAAACAAAAGGTGATGTGAAGTACAATACACACTTCTTAAGACAACTTTCTATTAATCACGTTCAGGTGTATATATTAGTTTTTACTAATATTTACTCCATTTCATTGTACATTCTGTCTTCACCTCGTTGCAATTTGCTCTATTTGGATTCTGAATTTTTCTTTTTAATCTTGAATCAACAATTTCTATAACCATAATTTAGTTTCATTTTTTAAGGCAGGGGAACATTTATAGTAAATGTCATTCTTTGCTGAGGTCTTGTTGACATTAAGATTCTATGTCGACAGATTCATTGGCAACCATTTTGAGTAAACCTGAGCACATTTTCTGGTTTTCTTATTCTCCTGTGACAGAAATCTAAATATCTTGAGCTTTTGATCTTTGAGCTGCTGATCCGACAAAGCAATACATGAGAAGACGTCATCTTAGTCTCTGGGAGCTTGTGATAGGAATTCTTCACTATATTCTGATATTTTAAACACAAAACAGTTAATGAATCAGTAAAAATATAAAGTATATTACCCTCCTGACTGAGCATGTTGCACTGACACAGCAACAGTTGCAGTGTGTTCTACATGTGCTGCTCCTGTATGTTCTGATCGATGTGCCAGTGTTATAATAATTGGTGAATGGTTACAAATAACAGATGACCAGCTCCTCCTACCTTGTTCTGTAGGAGCTCCGTGACTTTCTTCAGATACTCCAGCAGCTGCTTCTCCCTCTCTGGAGGCTCCTCCCAGCCCGGGTCGAGCGCCGCGGCCCGGCTGTAGCCGCCCAGCGCAGACCCGAACATCTCCTCGTACTGGAACAGAGTGGATCGGTTGAAATGCAGCTCCGGGTAGCTGGAGGCAGCTCTGTCCACTTTCTCCTACACATGGGGAAGAGAGGAGTCACATATTAGTAAAATAGCGCAATTAGTGCGGATTTCCTGATTTTCACAAACACGTTCAACACTCCACACTCACAGATTGCGCATAGGCACTCAGAGCTTGTTGAGACAACTGTGGGTTCTGCCCGCAGGTGAAAAACAGCGACACATAGGCATTTCCAAGGATATCTGGAAAAACAATAACATAAAATACAGTTAAAGCATATGGAAGTCATTTTCTACAGCTGTTTTAGCAGCTTCTGAGCACTCGAGAACGTTAGTCTGCACAAGCCCATAGTAACTATTATTAGTAATAGCGTTGCTTAAAAACATTAGATATTTGAATACCACATGAAGTCACACCAGCTCACAGTGAACTCAGCCATCCAATATCAGGTTTGTTAGATTTCTGAGAGCAGTAATCTAATTGTCAATATACTTCCATATTCGCATTGCACATCATTCGTACAATCTGTCTAACTCTGGATCTGCGTAACAAACAACTCCTTTATTACAGAGAGAAAAAGGAGCACTACCACTTCCCCACAACGCAAAGTACCCGGACGCTCTACTCACACCAGGACATGCCGTCTGTGACGTCCAGCTGGACAGCTTGTCGGGCCATGTCCACGCTCTCCAGCACCTGCTTGCCATGCGCGTCGCCATCCGCCGCTGGCAGCTGTCTCAGCACCATAGACAGGTTGCGAAGAGACACTTTGTTCTTGCTCTGCAGAGGTGGAAGATAAAGCACAAGACAGATGAGTCGACGAGAGAGAGAGAGAGAGAGAGAGAGAGAGAGGAAAAAATCCACAGGAGTTTTCATTTATTTCAGAAAACACGTGAATTCATTAAGTAAAGTTACAGATTTCTTTGCATTTTTATTTCACAATTGGGATTTATTAATACAAAATAAAAGTTAATCTGGACATAAAGTGCCATTCTGATGTGTTTACATTTGAGACAAACTTGCTTTATGTGGAAAGCCGCTGCTTCACGGAGTTGAAAACAAATCCCTCTCCCTCTCTGTACCTGTTGCAAGGCTCCAGTGAAGCAGTTCTTGGCACCAATCAGATCTCCTTTTTTCCAGTACTGCTCCCCTAATGTGTTCCAGCCCTCAACCAGGCCGGGCTCCAGCTTCACAGCGCGGGAAAGGCACTCTTCTGCTACGGCACTGAAGTCAGGAGCCACGTTCAGACACCTGCCCTTCTGCAGCAGAAACTCTGCTTTGTGCTTAAAATGATCTATGGGAAAATCATAAAAACACAGAACTGTGAACGATATTCTGCAATTAAAATTAAAAACCAAAGTGCTGTTGTGTAAAGACAACACTCACCTTCTTTCTCCTCCAGCTTCCTCAGAGTCTTTTCGACCTCCCGAGCGACATCGCTTTGTTTCCTCCCAGCTTCCGCCACGCTGTGAGTCTCAAAATAGCAATCTCTGAAATTATACAGTTCATCCACCAGCTCCTGTGAGGGGCACGGAGAAGGGGAGGGAGGGGGTAGACGTAAGAGAAAAAAGAAAGTTAAAAATAGACCAAAGGCCACAGCAAGATCTGCCTGTAGTACAATACTAAGATGGTGGAAAAACTAGGACGAACATTACCCATTAGAGATGCACCAATATACCAGCATACTATTATTGTATGATGTGGACTTTGAAGAGCGATATTTGATATTACTCGAATATTGTTCATGTGGACAGTTTTTGTGATCTTGTTTTTCTAGAAATAAGTCTTGAAATTAAACACTCAAATCTGAAGCACAGCAAAATGACTATGTTTTTTTGGGGGGGGGGGGGATATATTATTAAAAACAAGTCCTTGTCATTTTCCCAGGTGTTCTCACTGTCCACCTATAGCAAGACAGACACAGGCATTTCTTGTGTGACTAAATATTTGAATGAATCAACATATTGGCACATCCCTAGTGCCCATGCTTGGTGCATAAAAGGTCTTTAGGCAAACTGACCATCTTGTGACTCAGCAACTAGGATGGATGCAACCAATAATTTATTTAATGTAGCATAATGAAAAGAAAAGGAAGGAGGTCATTCTACACATTAAACGAGAAAAGTGGCACACAAATCTCGCACTAAATCAGATTAAGGCTGAACACCAGGAAAGGTCTGTTAGCCTGACAGTTGCAGCCAGTTGTTATAGTAACCAGTCTCAGGAAATGTCCAGCGACCAAACTAAGACGTAACACGACGCTAATCTCACGAGAAGTCAACAGAACACGAAGGCTCGGACACTTGGTGGATTTAAATAATAGTGTGATATTATGAAGAATACGTACCTTCATAATTTGCAGTTCGTTTTTGTCTTTCACAGGCTCACCGCTCTTGTCGTCTTCCGCCATCTTTGCGTTAGCTTGGAGCAGCAACAGCCTGGTAACGGGAAGAAAAGCCGCTGGAGAGGAGCAAAATGCACCAAGTTACTAAACGAGTATTAAGATTAGGTTCTAATGTTAATCCTGTGACAGAAAATTAACATTTATTTTCTGAAACAGCATAAATGCGATTAATTTTAGCACAGGAAACAGGCTGTTAATTTCAGTAAAGCCGGAAGTTGGAGTAGTCCGCACCCAAAATGAATCCGACAAAACTTTACAAACTAACTTTACGGAGTAGTTCTTTGTTTATAAAATACAGATATTAGTACATGCTAATAAACGTTTGATGCTGTATTTATTAGAATAATAAAACCAGCCAACATCATTCATTTACACAGCACCAATCAGCCGGAACGTGTAATGTCTCAATCAAGATGCGTGTCCGGCACTTTCTCGCAGTGTACCATACATTCGTCGCTCCTAACAAGGCGAACAGTGTTCAACTTTTGTCAAAATAGTGTCCAGTTTGACCGGTGTTGTTATTGCAGTTAAATCCGGTTCAACATGTCGGATACATGGAGCAACATCCAGGCGCACAAGAAGCAGCTGGATTCACTGCGGGAGAGGCTGCAGCGGCGGCGGAAAGACCCCGCACAACTGTCCGCGGGTACGTTCACAGCAGAGAGCGGGTAGCAGCAGGGCGGCAACAAGATTGTTTTTATTATCAAGTAATCAATGGAGTCTTCATCCGATTCATCAGTTCATTATTCAGTCTATAAATGGTACAGAATGAACACAACTGTCAGTGATGTCTTAAAAGTGCCAACTTTTACCAGAATTTTTATTCAACAAATAACAGCAGTAGAGAGACTTAATGTCAGTAGATAAGAGCCCATTTATTGAAAGCTTTCAAACATCTTTTGGGTCAAATGATAACAGCAATGTGGCAGCTGTCACTCTTACCTTCTGCCAATCGGTTAAATGGTGAATTGATTGTAGCAAAGATATTGTATATTGATATCTAAGTCTAATATAAAGTGGCTACTTGAACGTTCCAAAGTGAATCAAGTTTGATAAGATTAAGACACGTTAATAGTTTTCTATGGAACTCCCAAAAAGTAAAATAACATTTATTTGCTGTGTGATAGTTAGAATTTGTGATGTAAAACCAATTATTTTCATTATCAGTTAATTAAATCAGTTAACTGGTGGTTATAAAATGTCAGGAAATAGTCCCGTGCCCGTTATAATTTCCTTCAGCTATTAGACTTTTGATTTATTCACTGGTTAACCGTTGAGTCTTGTTTTTTTTATGTAGTGGAAAACCCTGATCAGTTTTCCAGAGTTCAGGATGCCTTCCCTTCAAATAGTTTGTTTTGTCCATCCAACAGCACAACAGAACTGTGTGTGCTGTGATATCACCGGCAGGAAGACTGACGTGTGTGTCCCAACAAGATCGATGGTTTCATCAGTTTTATGTAGCTTTTCTATATTGAAAATAGAAAGATTAGTAAAAACTACAAGATATTGCACATCAATTTTCCAGAGGCCTTAAAAGTCCTGGAAACACGAGGCAATGTATTAAAAGCTGTTTAAAATGAATGAATGTCCTTGCATGTCTATAATTTGTTGTTACATTTTAATACCAAAATTGCTTTTTGGACTCTTTCTCTGAGCAAAAGCTCACATCCATTCTTTGTCTTGACATTGTCACAATGATGCAAATTGCCAAATGCCAACTTTGGGTCCTGGATTTTTATCAAACAAGTTATGGAAAACTCTTAAAACCTTAAAAAGCCTTGTTCCTGTTGTCTCCTCTGGGTCAGACGCTGGAAGCAGTACAGAGGGTTCCACAGCCAGAAGTGACAGCCCAGCTCCGTCAGCTCCGTTCCCCGCTCAGGAAGAGACGGAAAAACCACCAGACCCCGAACTAGAGAAGAGGCTGCTGGGATATCTGTCTGATCTGAGCCTTTCGATGCCAACAGATTCGCTTGCCATCACGAACGACCTCAACAGTGTGAGTTTCCGTTTTATAAAGGAAATGAACGTGGAGCCTGGCTGGATCGTATCCACAGCTTCATACTTCTATCTTTTTAAAGTCTCTCTCTTCTGTTTGAATTTCGCTCACAGTCTGAATCAGCTGTCAGTCACGGATGCATCCAGAGTCTGCTGCTAAAATTCTCGGCTCAGGAGCTCATCGAGGTCCGGCAGCCCGCCTCAGCCTCTTCTTCCACTACTTCCTCCCCCTCGATCGTGGTGGCGGTGGACCACACAAAACTATGGGCCATGATCGGGTCTGGGGCTGGAGCGCAACGGGCCGGAGTCAAGAGGAAAGCGGAGGATCCGGCTCACAACAAAAGAGCTCCCGGCTTCCCGCCGTCGCTTCAGAGCTCGGCCTCTCCTCCCCACACTTCCTTCACCTCTCTGACGCCGGCGGCTTCCTCCTCACAGCTGGCGGGGCCTTCGGCATCGGGGAGCGGGGCCGACAAGAAGGGCAGGAGCAGTAAAAGCCAGTCGTCTCATATGGACATGGAGATAGAGAGCCTCCTGAACCAACAGTCCACCAAAGAGCAGCAGAGCAAGAAGGTAGGAAGGAGGACCGGCGTCTCCTCTCTTCTCTTACAGCACCCAGAGTGTAACCAGTTACATGTTCGACCACAGGAAAGCGAGGCAGGATCGTTTGGAGGTGTGATCACTAATGAGGCGTGGTGTGAATGTTATTGATGCCTAGGTGAGCAGAGAGATCCTGGAGCTGCTTAACGCCAGCACAGCCAAGGAGCAGTCCATCGTGGAAAAGTTCCGCTCTCGCGGCCGAGCTCAGGTGCAAGAGTTCTGCGACCACGGGACCAAAGAGGAGTGTGTGCGCTCCGGGGACACACCGCAGCCGTGCACCAAGTTACACTTCCGGTGATTGTTGCTCACCATGCTTTAAAAACGTGTCTTGTCTGTCAAATAAAGGCATAAAATGCCCAAAAGAGAGGAAGATACTCTCTTTGGCCCGAAGACGTCGCTGTAATTAAGGTTAAATCTTAATGTTCTGGCAACACTGACTTGCCATTATGCTGGTTTACGTTTGTGACGCCTGTTTTCTCGTTCAGTCGCATCATCAACAAGCACACTGACGAGAGCCTCGGCGACTGCTCCTTCCTCAACACGTGTTTCCACATGGACACCTGCAAATACGTCCACTACGAGATCGACAGCCCTCCAGAAGCTGAGGGGAGCCTGATGGGGCCCCACGTCGGGACCACAGAGCTCGGGCTCTGCCAGGGGGACGCCGACAGCAACGTGGGGAAACTGTTCCCCTCGCAGGTGAGGAAGAGAGAGAGATGGGACGGTGGGAAGAAGATGGAGAGACGGATGGATGTTGATATTCGTGGCTGGTTATAAAACCCGGGTTCGGTGTTTCTTTGCAGTGGATCTGCTGTGATATCCGCTTCTTGGACGTTTCCATCCTCGGCAAGTTCGCCGTGGTGATGGCCGACCCTCCGTGGGACATCCACATGGAGCTACCGTACGGTACGCTGACTGACGACGAGATGAGAAAACTCAACATCCCCATCCTGCAAGATGACGGCTTCCTCTTCCTCTGGGTCACCGGCAGGTAACGAGAAGGAGGGCGGGTTCCTCAACAACAGCACAGTTGTAGATGTTAACAGGTCAACAGCCATGAATTCATCCATGACACTACAATGTCAAGATGTCCTTGAACTAAACACGTTTTTGCACACACAAAAAAACGTTTTCTTTAGCTGTGACTTGTAACTTATACTAGTTTTGATTTTCTACTTTCTGTACAGTATTCTCTCATATGTTTTGAAGCGATAGCCTGACTCTGTACTCTGTTCCCATTTTTCAAGCCCCCCTCCCCAAAAAAGTGAAAGCAAACTCAGTTAAATCAAATAGTAGTAGTGGGATTTATCATTTCTAACAATTTCGAACATTTTCTACACGTTTATACAAACTCATCATCTGCCCAACATCTCCTCTTACAGAGCTATGGAGCTGGGCAGAGAGTGTCTCAGTCTTTGGGGGTAAGTCTTTCCTTCTCTGCAACAACTACTATCAAGTCATTTTGTCATTTTGTCTGATTTTTTTCTCCTCTTTTTATTGTTTCTCTCTCAGCTACGAGCGTGTCGATGAAATCATTTGGGTGAAAACCAACCAGCTTCAGAGAATCATCCGTACCGGGAGGACGGGCCACTGGCTGAACCACGGGAAGGAGCACTGCCTGGTACGTCGGTCTCCCACTGTTCCCCACAGCTAGAAGGTGTTGTGGAGCATTCTTTGTGAACGTGCCTGCAAACGTGCGTCAGATTAAAAACAAAATAATGTAAAACACGCCGTGCGATTTGTTTCTGTTCAGGTGGGTGTGAAGGGAAACCCTCAGGGGTTCAACAGAGGGTTGGACTGTGACGTCATTGTGGCCGAGGTAAATGATTACACGTTCTATTTATCGTGTGTACCCCCCGCCCCCCCCGCAGTGTGTCTGCAGCCTGAAAAGGTTGCTTGTGTAATATGAAACGCTCTCCTCCAGGTCCGCTCCACCAGTCACAAACCGGACGAGATCTACGGCATGATAGAGCGGCTCTCGCCCGGCACCAGGAAGATCGAGCTTTTCGGGCGACCGCACAACGTCCAGCCCAACTGGTAAGTTAGCATCATTCTTTCATTTAAATGCAATTAAGGGTTCTAAATATTTTACATGTACCCCCCCCCCCCCCCCCACTTCTAGGGTAACTCTTGGAAACCAGCTCGATGGCATTCATCTCTTGGATCCTGATGTCGTGGCTCGGTTTAAGAAGCGCTATCCAGACGGCGTCATCTCCAAACCCAAAAACATGCAGTGATGACTTCAGCAGTGGCCACGGGTGCGGAGACGTTTGTCTGTAGATTAGTAGTTATGTTTCTTTTTTTATACCAGTGAACTAATTTCTAAAATAAATGTTGTCAGCCAGATACACTGTCTGTGTCCTGGTTTTGAAATGATTAAAACCATGTGAAGAAATAATGTGAAAGACATTTGGAGCAGTGTTTTCATCATTCCTGTATGCGACGCTCATATTTAATGCAGCAAAACGTCACATTCACCGTCAAGAAAAACACAGGAGGCTTTTTCAATGTTAATATTTTGTTATTTTGTTAGTAAAGAATAAAGTGAACTGGTCTTTCAACGTACTGTAGATTTCAACAGCTGATTTTTGCATCAAAAAAGGACAAACATTGCAGTTTCAAATTTTAGCAGGTTTTTTTTCACAATCATGCGGGGGTCAGCGCTTACATTCATATCCATTCGTTTGAGGGGCAAATACACAACCGGGTTCATCCTAAAAATCTGCCATTAGGGTTTGTTAAAGCAAATACATTTTAATATCAAATCAGGACTTTTTAAAAGTTCGATTAAAGAAAAGACGTTAGCGTTAGCTGAAGCCAAGCAAGACTGACAAAATACTTAAAAGAAGTTTGTTTTGCTGTGCAGCTCAGTTAACTTTATCATTTCCAAAGAGGAACTAGCTAGAGGCTAAAAAACTGCTGCAGAGCGTCAAACTTGGTCTGTAAATAGAAGTGTCAACATGACCCCTATGCATTTTTTCTAGGATTAGGAATTAGATTTTATGAAACCTCTGTTTTCACCGTCACTACAGGGGTTTTGTCACAAAGCAGAATTAGAAAATAAACCCAGACCCGATTATAAGAAAATTAACATTCAGTCTAAAAACATCCTTTGAAGAATAACGCCTTCATCCTGCTTTGTGGAACACTTTCATTTCACATGGGTCATCACCTCAACAGCAATTTGAAAAATCAGCAGTTTCCCCCCCCCACAAAAAAAGAAACAGAGTAAAAAGAACAAAAAAACACGTCCAAAAAGTAATGCACGTTTTGGTTGTGAATGCTGTAAACAGGTCTCTATGTTGTCTTCCCTCTCGTCGGCATCATGTCCGTTTGGGCAGTGGATCCTCTTCGTTTGGAGTTATCGAATCTAAATGCACTGAGATTGAAAACCAAGTGTGCTTCAGTCTGTTCTCCCCTGTCCGTTGTCGAATCGGAGTAATCATTGAGAGTTCTTGGTCGGCAGAGAGCAACAAGGGGTTAGAAGTCAAGCTGCTGTTGATCACATCTGAAGGTGAAGACGGATGCGCTCGCTCAGCTGTCAGGCTCCCGGCTCTGCACCACAGGCTTCGAGCAAGAGTCCGTTCATCTCCTCAGTAGGTGGCGTCCACTGCGTTGATGTTGCTGTCCAGCTGGTGTCTAAAAGACAGCCTGGCCTTGGTGGAGAAATAGATCTGGGAGCCCCGACTCAGTCCTCCTGCTCCTTCGCTGTCGCTACCGCAGGATGTGGTGGACGACAGACGGGGCTTCATGTCCTCAATGGGAACTGAGGGGTGGAGGACAGAGGTTGAGTCAGGTTTTATCGGACTATGCTATCATGAAGCGGCTGTTTATTTGGTCTAGATTAGATTTTTCTTAAATAGTCAGAGTGTAGTTGCCCCTCACCTGCCGCCGGGGGGCACTGCCTGCTCTTGCAGCGCTCTTTACAGCGTCTGTAGAAAGGAAAACACTGCAGCATCTTCACACCCATGGCAGAGACGTCTGTAGAGAGGAGAGTGGACAAAGACATAAATATAAGAGATGATAACAAAATCTGGACAAAAAAGTACAATTTAAATGCACAAGATTTGCTTTGAGACAGACCGAACAGAGTTTAACTCAACCTAAACTGCAACATTGACAAACTTTCAAACACAGTGTGCGTCAAAAATACACAATTCAACATTTCCCAGGATGCTCACTTCTCCTTTAAGCTGCCTCGTCACAATGACAGCCGCGCTGAGCCCGGGCCGGCTGACAGCTCCTTGTCTCATCACCAGGTTACAGTTTAATGGAATTATGATCCTGCATTTCAGCGACATGATAGCCTAATGTAAGCTGACAATATCACTGAACGGCACAGTTTCCCAGCAACAAGCCAATCAGTCAGCATGTACCGCGCCCATCATCATCATCATCATCCTCCACGCCGTCTAATCCTGGAGAAGGACGTCAGTGGGCCACGGCAGCCAGAGATATTGTTAAGTCCTCGTCTGACAACCAAACAGATTACATAGAGGTCATCTGATGTGTGCAAGTTATGATTAACAGGCAGACAGGCGCAGATCTCACCTGAAGCTCAAGCTAATGTTTTCATTTGAAGAACACCGAAAGCTTCTGTTTTGGAACTTTTCCCTCAGGCAGCAATTGTGCTTTCCACTGAGGCCTAGATCTGTGGCACCTCCTGAATGATCAGATAAAGCCGGGCCCACACAGCGGCACAGAGCTGTATTGACTTCGAGTGGAGAGAAAAGGTATTTATTTTGGTCTAATCGGGTTAAAAAACGGGTCAGGTGAAATGGAGCAGGGACGTGATGGATCTCCACAGTTTGTTATAATCGGGCTTTGGAGTAAAAGAAGAGTTGAAGGTTTTGTTTGCAAATAACCTTAACTTGTATGTACAACCTTTACGTGATCACAGAAACAGCCCACTAACAAGTGAAACCACTCTTCTCCCAAGTGAACAAACGCATAACTCACTATATCAACCATTTCAAGAGTCCATCCATCATAAAAACTAAAATAGCTCTTGGGTCACTTTATGGCAGGATGGTTTATAGAGAGCAACGGCATCTTATCTTGGGCTTTAATTAAAAGCGATCTTTCTAGCTTGGTGTAGCACAGCCACAAAGAAACACAAAATGTCCACAAAAGGATACAAATGGACTACAATGAGACTCAAAACATCTATAAATACATGTAAAATGACTACAAAGAGACGCAAAACTACTACAAAGAGATGCTAAAAGACTATAAAACAGAAGCAAAATTATTAAAAAAATGCAAAATGAGCACAAGGAGAGACACCATCTGAAAAAAAGTGCCTACTCCAGTCTGATGAGAAAACCCACTAATGTGATAATGCACTAAGCCCCATTGTTCATTAATCACGGACGGAACGATGTGGATACCTGATGACAAACAGGGAGCTGCGATTGCAACACACAGGGGAACAGTGTTCAGCTTTCCTTCACTGTTTACTGCCGATTCCTCGTGCTGCTTGACTCAGTGGGGCAATTTCATGGAGACGTGACAGCTTCACACATACGCCACTCGCCGAGCTGCTGTAGCGCGTTACAAACAAGCCGGAGGGGAGACTCAGTGCGTCCACAGTGAAAAACTGATTCCTCTCTCTCTCTCTCTCTCTCTCTCTCTCTCTCTCTCTCTCTCTCTCCCCCCCCCTCCTTTGTTTCTTAACCATCTAATGCACCTCCCTTCTCATTGTCACCCAGGTGTGGCTATCGCATTTACAGACAAAGTGAAGCAGTTATGGGGAGGTCGGTGTAGTGTGCATGTGAAATGAGAACTCACAGTACGGCACTCGTTATGAAGGACGGGAAACAGGGACAGTACATGATGATCATGTTGTTCGAGCTTCATTATATTCTTATAATATAAATTCTTTGTGTATTAGTAACTCGGCAAGCGAGCACTTTTTTCTCAGAAAGTGTGCAAAGCAGCTCCACACACACAATATTAAGGCCCTGGTCAGTGGTGAGGAATTTCGGGCACAGATCATGATTGGCTGTGGGGGTCTGGCAGCACACACAGCAGCCTGGAGGAGAAAAACAACCTCACATGGCAAACACACACACACACACACACACACACACACACACACACACACACACACACACACACGCACACACACACACACACAAAAAGCACAGACACTACCCACATTGAACATAGAGAGGAAGAGAAAAGGAAAAGCAGAGGAAGAAGATGAAAATAAATAGGAGGTAGAGGGGAAAGAGCAGAAGAAGGAAAGCTAAAGACAGAAATGATCAAAACAAGAGAAAAGAAGTGGGAATAGGAGGATATTGGTCTGAATTTGTGCCATGACCTCTTTTTCTCAGTGTTTTTCTTAAACTGGAGGCTCCAGCCTGCAGCCAGCTGATTTGAGCCCTGTGCACCCAGAAAAATGTGGTTTTACTCGTCCAATCAGCGGTTGCTCGCTGATGGAGCTAAAAATTGCAGCTTTTGCCTCCCGGGGGGTTTTGTCATTTTGAGTGCATGTTTGTACGTGTGTGTGTTCATGGAAACATTTGTAGGAGAGTTAAGCAATTTAAAACCTTTTTTTGCCAAGCATGATCCCCACAAATCAGTTCAACTCTTCTCTCTGCACCCCACCTCGCCAGTCCACACGCAGCTCCTTATCGGCTCTGTAAACAATGTTAAAGCAAGCATGCAGAGCAACAGTACATACAGTACCGCGATAACAATCTTCCCACAGCTCTGCATTTCCTCTGAGCTCCCCTTTTTCAAGTTGGCCCCAGAGGCTTTATGAAAAAGTGCAGTCCTGTGTCACTGCTCTCAACACAAAGCCTCACACAGGCGAGCCAGGCTGGATGACGCACACACTGCTCTGTGCATATTTACCTGCACAAGTGTGTGTGTGTGTGTGTGTGTGTGTGTGTCCATTAGCAGCATACAATCTGCTTTTATTCATATTCATCAAAGCCGGTGTATAAAAGCAGCTTTTAAAGGTGTTTCTATAGTCCTCTCATACAACCGACCGATCAAATAATGGTAATAAATACACTAGGTACCACTTCATGCTGCTTGATTCTTTATTCATTTCAGAGGAAAATGTTGTGCTTTTTATTCCACTGCATTTAATTGACAGTTATAGTGTCGTGAGCTCAGTTTATAATATATGAGGTGTATATGAGCAAAATTGAAAGTTTGTTAAAATCATCTTCACCTCGACAAGCTACTTTAAATGCAGCTCGCCTGTTAAAGCATGAATAAAAGAATAATAGTGCAGCACTCTGCTAAATGAAAACTTTTGATAATCAAAGTTATGATACTTCTGTACCTTTGAGTTAAATGTTAATTGTAGGACTTTTAGGGACTGCATGGACATTTTTCACTCTGTGAGAAATTCAAAGCTTATTATTAATGTTCTCTTTGAACACTTCTCTTAGAAAAACGCTGCGACACCTTCCTTTGAAAATGTGTCAAAATGACAGTGTTTAATTGGTACGACTTGTTTAACTGTGTGCCCCAGTATCAGTGTATTCCTTAAAGCCCTGATACAGACACAGAACTGTTCATCTGCATATGGGAAAGTGAACCTTTATGAACCGCAGTGCAAATGAAAGTTGTCTTTTTTATAATTTACTATATTTCAAAAGAAGGCTGAAATAAAAATTTTATTTAGGACAGTAAAGAAATAAAAGACCCTCCCCTGCTCTCCCAAAATATAATCTTCAATCACACACTCCACCCCTCTAATAATTTTCGTACAGTCCCTAACCCCTAATTGAGTATGTGTACACTCTGGTAGTGTATTACCACAGCTAAGCACTTTTTCCACCGCTAGTTTATTCTTGTTTGGCTGATTTTACACCTGTAGTTTACAATTTCACACGCTAGGCTACTTTCAGGTGCGCGTGCGGGAGGCCTCTGAAAGATTGAATGAGAAACTGCGCCAGACAGGATAATCTGCTCGTACATCCACAGCACTACGAGTCACTTATCTCTCCCGTCTCCGCGAATTAACGGCGAAAGACTCGCCTGCGCACACGGTCCAACGGACAGAAGCGGAAACATTCAGTATTTGCTCATTTAAAATGTGAATTCATTTCCCGGGGTTGTGACATTTGAGGGGTTTAACTCGCCCAATCAGTGCTGCCAATTAAACCGGCCTGCTGGGCAGATAACGAGAGGAACACGTGACTTATTCAGAGAGTTTGACAACTTTTCTCTATCAATCAGATCTCAGCACGCCAGACAGGTTTATTTATGATACAAGGAACCCTCCCACTGACACACCTCTGCTGCTCCAAAACAACAAAAAGTAACCCTTACTCTGAAGTCTTTGATAAGAGATCCTCAACAGAGCATTTGAAAGCCTGAAGTCGTATCTAGAAAGTCCTTCAAATACATTTTCATTTGGAGTTTAAACTGGTCGAAGGGTTCTACATACCTGGAGGACTGCGGCTAGACCCGAACACAGGCACCGGAGAACGGACGGTCTCGACGAAGTCCCAGCTGAAACACGACCGGTCTCACTTCATCTGCGTCTTCTTGTCGCTCTCGTCGTTAAAACCCGGTCTCTGTGTGTGTGTGTGTGAGTGAGTGTGGGTGGGGGTGGGGGGAAGGTGGAGGTGTCTTCGGAGCGCTGCCCGGTTCTGCGCGTCCTGAACTGCGCGTCCTGAACTGTGCGTCCTGATGTCCTCGTTGGCAGCACGGAGAGCTTTCTGAGGCGCGGAACGGCTGAACTTTAAATAGCTAATCCCCGGAGCATGGCGAGTGGACACGCCTGCTCTCTCTCACCCTCCCTGCCTCCCTAGCTCCTTCCCTCTGAGCTCCCCACTCTCCTTTCCTCATCGGCACGATGTAAACACTTCCTCCTGCATGCTTTGCTCTGTTTTGCCTCCACCTCATTCGCGTACTTGTTGATACAGTAGATGACACACCATTTGCTCAGAAATAGCCTGAAGTGATGAAGATGAAGTGTGTACAAATAGCAGGTCACACTTGCTCACTAAGATCATGAATGTCTTAAACTGTGAACCACAAGAAGTAATCACACATTAACAATAGACTTGTTAATCCCTGCTAGGTCAGAGATCACCATCAGCTGCAGGACTGGTAGGATTATTATTCCCTTATAAATTGTTTATTATTTTACTTCCTTCCTTTTTTTAAATGCATTTTTGTATTTTAAATATGGTTCAGATAGTCTGCTTTTTGTTCTGTAAAGCACTTTGAGCTGCATTTTACAGCTAAATAAATATACCTCGGTAGGTATACATGCACTGAACCTTGATATTGCTTGCATTTTTTTGCATTTTAAACAAAAAGTGAATATGAGACAAGGGAGAAAGGGAGAAAGGGAGACTGAGCTGTGGAGGAAATCCCCACCTATCACGTTAAAGTGAGAGGGTTTTACCCTGAAGTGGATCAAACCTATCATGAAGAATTAACAAGCAAAAGTCGCAGATGGCCCCTCGAGACCCAGCCACGGAGTAAAAGAGCCCTTTTTAATTCAAATAGATTTCCTGTCCCTGCAAACCAAGTCTCATTCTTTAATAGGCTGAAAATGTAATGGCACTAATCCAAGAATCTGAATCAACACTAACATGTAACCACTTGTTTCTTGGCTGGTTTCCACCAGATTTCATGGAAGTAAGTTCAGTGTTTCGAGACATCGTAGTGAGAGCCATACAAAGTAACAAAAGGACACACACATAACGTGCTTGACAGAGGTAAATCACGCATTCAAGGAATAAAGGCGTTGCTTCCTAGTCACCAGCACTCATAACGCACGTGAGTCACGCAGAGCTGGTTGCATCCTGCTGGGTGAGATTGTTTTACCCTCAAGTCTGCATGCAATGTACAGTACGTGCTCAAAAAAAAATCTACTTATGTTACACTGAAGTCACACCCCAAGCGAGGATGCCCCATGTGTCTTAACTTGCGCCATATTTGAAATGTAACAGTGTGACAGTTGTGAGCGAGAATATTCACACTACAAAGAGAAAGAAACCGTGGCTGTTCTTGGTCCATTACATGTTTTATTGCTCAGGGTTACTGAGGGCAGCTCACTGGCTGGAGGGATTTGTCCTAATGGAAATTTACCCAGATGAGTTCTCAGAGTGAGTCTGCGCCTGCTGCTTAGAAATCACCCAGGAAACAGTCCGTCCAACAGCAGGCGCACTTCTAATGCATGCTGTGAACTGCAACAGGGACGTACACCCACGAGTAGACTCACAGTGCCATGCAGGGCAATTATAACACCACACAACATACAATTAATGGTTTATTCATAACTGTGGCTTGTTTGGTGTTCTTAGGCCAAAAGCACCTGGATAACCAAGGCTAAACAGCTTGAGCTAGATCTGATATTTAGACCGAGAGTGAGAGGTGTACTGAAGCAGGTCTTCGACAATCTGGCAGCTTCAAACGTCTCTGTGAGCGTCCAGTCTGACCCACAAAGACGTGCACGGGCTTCATTCGGTGCATGCATGTGCACACTCACGTAGCCCACAGATTTACGCCTGCAGGTTTGGGTGAAGGACAGACATACTTCGGAGGGACATGGTCTCTGATTTCACATCGACTCTGTGTGGATGATTAAGCAGAGCAGCCGACGTGGACATCACATGGACAGCAGTTGTTCAGTCATAGTTTATAAATAAACATTAAAAGAAACATACATGTAATGGCATCAAACTAGAAAAAGATAGTTTTCAACGTACAGACGTATTTCCATTAGTGTAAGTGGCTAATTTTACATTCCTAATACACACAGTCTTCTAAGTTTTGTATAAACTGAAAATTGATCATTATGAAAATGTGTTAAACAGTGGCCCTTCTCATTCTTTGTGCGACAGATTTACAAACCTGCACCGGGATCATTTTCATTCTTTTACATAGAGTCAAGCGGTGCCTCTGGGTTGTCACCTTCGTGCCTTCAGGCTCTTGCTCCTCTCCTTGTAAGGTGACGAGGGGCCCTGCCTGTCTGCCCGTGGCCCAAATACGCTTCTGAGCCAACGCAGTGGCTTCACGTGAGCATGAGGGGCGCGAGGAAGCTCGGATGTCAGGATCTGAAGCACTCCTACTCAAGTGCTGTAGTGATATGAGACACTTGCAGCCGGTGGTGCAAACTGGATGGGGAGTGGGAAGCGACATTGCCATAACGGTGACCTCACCCCCTGTGAATGAAGCCCCTCTGGTTATTCAAACCCTCACTGGCACTGCTCCACTGAATAGCAGCGGTGTGAACATGCAGCAAGGACGGAGGCAGAGAGAGGAGAGGGTCAACAGTTCAGACATTTAGTAAACAAAGGGATGTATACGCTCTCTGAAATGTGAAAGTAGCCGGCTTGTAGCTCAGATGGTAGAATAGGTTAGTCATTAATACTATAGATACACAAGGATCGTTGAGCAAGACTCTGAACACCTCCCGGCTCCTCGTGTTCGGGCAGGACAAAACAACAACAGAGACAAATGCTCCTAATGGGTGTGTATATTTAAGCAAAACATGTAAGTTGTTTTGGATAAAAGGAAAGAAAAAAGCTGTAATAAAGTCTCACCTGGACACGGTATTCAATTAAAGTGCCATAAACTACAATTTAAGTAAGTGAGTAAAAAAAAAAAGATGAACTTAACAAACAAATCCTGGTGCTCTAACAATGAGGGTTGAAATCGTCACACGTATTCAAACCAAGAGTAATATGTAAGTTACATTAAAAAGTCTATATTTGTTTCATGGCTTATTCATGAGACACTTAACAAAACGTAACGATGGTGATGGCGAGTGTCATTTAAAACGTTCCTTCCACCAGGGAATTCTGTCCTTGTATTGTAAAAGATTCTCCAGGTCGAGCAAAGGTTTCTCCACCTTATTGTCAGCTTTTCTTATCTTATGTTCCACTTGTGACCCTTCATAGTCAGCCCCACCTCACAGGTTGCTTATGTCACATTGTACAGGTCAACATAGTCTACATATGTACAGCAGCAGTCAACCATTCCCATTCAACTGAATCGCCTCCACCCTCCTTTTTTTATGTGGAAGTTCATAAACTTACATTGCATCAGAAAAAAAGGAGGTTTATTGATGCAGCGTACATGTGTGGTTACACCCATCTAATGCAGGCTGATTTTATTTTGAGACAAGCATCGTAATAACGTCTTGGCCCTGCGGTGGTTTTTAAAAAAAGTCTTTCCACCTACACAGCTCGTGACTCGCTGAAAAAGAAATAAGCAGGACAGATTCCTTAACAGCCACTGAGTTACTCTTCAGCCCTGAAATCACAAATGCATCAGAGACCTGTAAATCAGACATTACAAATAAGAGAACATACTGTGAAACTCCCTCAAATAGCAGGATCAAACCAGTCTAGTGCTCTGTGTGAATGTTTAGTGAGTCCCACCCCAACTCCGTGTTTCTTGTTCCCTCCCCCCTCAGACCTCCAGACATTCCCACACCCAGAGTTTGTTGATGTTCTGTCGATGGTATTGTTGGCATGTTTCTGCGGAGCCGGGACCGGCACTGACTGGTTGAGGTCGCTCGTTGCTGGCTCCGGCGTCTGTCACCCTCCTTTACACCTCCTGCTTCTTTACTATGCCCTGTGCTCCTGTTTACGTCATCAAGAGAAATCCCAACACACTTGTTGTTCTCTGTGATTACATTAATCCTGAAGCGCACAGAGGGAAGGGGGTCCAACCGTGGTTGTATCCCACATCCCAATAGAAATCAGCTGATAGTGCCATGCTGGTTGTAGCAAATACACAATGTGAGGGCAAAGAGCAGAGCGGCTTCACTACAGAAGCAGTGAAATGGAGAAAACGAAGGATGTAACATGTTCCGTCTGGCTGGTAAACTGCAGAACAGATAGAAAGCTTGTAATGACTTTATTTTATGCCTTTTTTTTATGGGAGTGCAAATGTAGCAACACAATGTGTTATTTCAGCTGATAAATAAACTTTATGTTCATTATTTACAGTTCATACTTCATTTAACAGCCCCAAAATGATTGTTTGATAGTTATAAAGATATTTATAAAATATTCAAAATCAATAAATCAGTATGGTTAAATGAATTAAGGGGATTTGAGGGCTCTTTCTTTGTGCGTAACTTTAATTGACCTACTGAACTTAAACCTCTCAGCTCCACACAGAGCCAAGCTGGTGGATTTTGCAACAGCAAAATTTCGTTCAGTTTTTCAACACTTTGCTCATTTTGTATGTATACTGCCATTAGGCTGTGATGCCAAACAAAAGGAAAGAAAGTGACGCTATGTCTTGTTGGTACCTAATAATGTGTGGTCCAAGTGTAAAATATCACGTTTCAGGGATAACATGGTGACAGTAACACGTGCTGTCAGCATTTTCAAGCAATTGTTACCTGAGCAGAACCAAATTAAGACCCGACAAAGAAGCTCCATCTTCATCCTTTTGAGTTTTTCTTGTGTGATCCTGCTATAACACGTCACTTTCATTTGGCTGAATATCAGCGCAGTGTGGTGAGATATTAAGTCATGTCATTTTATTTAAAGAGTGCTTTTAAAAACGACACCAAGGTCACATGTTTGCATACTACAGAGAGGTGTAAAAGTGCAATCAAATAATCAGGAAGGTACAGTTAAAGGTGGACATGTAGTTGATTTTGGACATAAATAAACCTGCAGAGCTGCTGAATGTGCCTGACTGTCTTCTTTGTGGCGTGGCTTGGGTCATTCGCAGTGTGGTTGACATAATTATTGGGTGGCGGACACTGCTGAGTTATCGCTTACGTCTGTTTGAGTTGAAATTTGTGCAGCTGGTTACAGCATGACTCTTGCTTTTAAATGAGGCTGCGGTTGTGGGTGTGATGAGCAAATTTCCACCAAGGTACAGACAAGAAGAGTGAAAGAGGAGCACAGGCACACCTCTGTGGAAACAGCAGTTCAATTAAAAGCTTTTATCATCTTGCACAGATTGTTTGTTTTACCTCGTACTATTTGCCCTGCTCTGTCCAATTTCTCTTTTCAATAGTCTGGTCCGTACTGGCCAGTTCTGCTTCATGTCACCGTGTTTTTCCCTTCGGCCTCCTCTTTGTTATTCCAGTCAAGCCTGAAAAAGATCAGAAGAGGAGGGGCTACATTTTGAGAGAGGGGTACATTTCTAAATAATGGCCTCACCGCAGGGTGTAAATGAGTGCACAAGGCGGATATAACAAGAATTCTGTGCTTGAATTACTGTCTTTTTGACTAGTTGTCATTCCTTCTTGTTCCTCTCCTCTTTATTATTTTTTTTGAGGAATCTCTCCCTGTCTTTCAAGGCTCCCCTCAATACATGCATGCACTTACATCAGTGTTTGTCCTCTCTGGATTCTTTCAGAGTGGCTACGTTTTGCATGAGAAGTGGCCGAGACTGGGCTCCCTTCCCACTTTCCTCCCTTTGTCCCCCCATTCTTTTATTCCAAATCCTTCTCACTTATGCTCCTTCCTCGCTTTGTGCTGTGCATTATATAAGAGAGCTTCATAACGCTGGCCAATCAGTTAGCTAAGATGGTCACAATGTTGGGCACAGACCTTATTTCCACAGCTACATAATATCCCCTCCCTGTCCTGGAAGTATGCGAACACAAGGATTTGGAATCAGGCTGTGATTTAAACAAAAAAAGACATTATTTATGAGGCCACTGAAGCACGTCTAAATGTATTTATCTGTACTGCCAGAGTCTTTGGCTTTAACGTTGGTCAACAGCTTTGGGATGTTTGGTCTCTCTCAAGAGACTGTGTCTATATTTACCTGGGTGCAACTCTGCAACAGGCTTTTAACTTGAAAGTTAGGTAACAATTACCACGAATCAGCTCCATGGCAACAAAAGATTATCAGCTTAACCTGCACCTATGCTAACAGGCGCTGCTGGTCCAGATCGTGTACTGTTGATGCAGCTGCAATGTCCACAGGGCCCACACGGGGCGCTCTGACCTTTGACCTTGTCTCCGTGCACAATATTCCCGTTAGCTCTGGCTGTCTGGCTGCATGGGCACAGCATGAGGTGAGTAATTGACAGAGACTCCTAACAGTGATTCTGCAGAAGTTCCTCAACTGGATAATCAGAGTTATAGAGTGACACAGTTGGTGTACTAAGGGGGGGAGGCAAAGCTAAAAACGAAAGCAGCAAAACATCATCACAAAAACAGATAAAGATAAAAATGAATTGGGAAAACTAGTTTTTAATATTGATAATCACATAGAACGAATATAACTTATTACTTATTACTACTTATGCACAAATACAAACATAAAAACATGGCTTGATGGTAAATCATTTAATAAAAATTCATCATTTATTGTGTTGTCACATTCACCTCATAAACCGTATACAACCAGAGGCACATAAAACCAACACAAATAATTATTTACAATTACATTTCGCCTACATATGTCTCATAAGGAGTCTTCACTTGATATTAATTATGAATTCAGTAATTATTTAAATGAAGAATTCAGCCAAAACTTAGTCAGGTGATACACACAAACCCTCAGCTAGAATAAAATTCATAAAATAATGGAGTATAGCTTTATATATTTTTACAAAGCCATTCAAGACAAAGACTTTGTGTGAAACAAAATCATCAAAGAGGGTAAAACCCCAAAATGTTTGAACTATCCCCGAATATAAACTTTGAAAAACAAATGAGATGCAGAAATGCATTCTGGACCTTGTGGAGGCGGCTGATACAACGATCTTCTTCACTTTTACAGTCCATCATCATCCTGCAACAGGACAGAAGTCACATATTTATTTCATGTTTGGGGCAGGAAGCGAGCTCTCAGGTGAGCTGCCAATAAATGTGAGCATGATGTTAATATGTAGACTTTTATTGAAACAGTACACATGTGGATATGTGACTGCAATGTTTGTGAAACCTGTACGCTAACTGCTATGTCCTTCAGATCAACATATGTCCCTTATTAGTGTTTGTATGAAATATGTTTGACTCCATATACAATCAACAAAGAATTTTTTTGCAGTCCTCTCTGTGTGTTCAACCATGTGCCAAATCTGAGCTTAATCTTCAATCCCATTCAAAGGTACAAAATTAGAAATGATCTTTGACCTCTTTTTCAGTTTTCCTGCCAAGCTGCCAGTTTATTTATTGTACCCTTATGGAGTCAAATCAGTCATGTGCCATGTTTATTTTCAGTGAACCGTACACAAATCTAAATAAAAAAGTAGGACATTGTTTAAGAAAGACCTGGAAAATGTGAGTCATTGCAACTACTGAATCTTGAATACACCTGAGGTTTTAGCCTTAATTCTCTGTGTCTGACTTTGGATTTTTAAGTGATTGCACCAAAATAACATTTATATTTTTTTAAAGAATAGTTTGACATTTTGGAAAATACGCTTATTTGCCTTCTTGGATGAGAGGATTGATCTCACTCTCGTGTTTGTATGCAAAATTTTAATCAACAGCCAGGTTAGCGAAGCACAAATACCGGAAACAGGAGGAAACAGCTAGCCTGGCTCTGTCCAAAGGTAACAAACTCCACTGACCTCTAAAGATCCATACAAATTTGTAAAAATGATCATTTTGTCCATTAAATGAGTTTAGTTCCTTTTACTACCGGGAGCCATTTTCCTGTTTACTGGCACAACTCTTGCTACAGAACCCACTTCCATGCTCACATAATCAACACAGTATCAAAACTTTTTCTTCAGTGTCAGACCTGATAGAAATCCAAAATTGAAAATCATCAAAACAGCACTAACGCAACACTGTAGGAAGCTGCCATAAGTCCTTCTACAAGCTTTAATGAATAGATGGCTCACTTCCAGCTACCAAACCAGTCAGTAGAGAATGTGTTTCTTCACATTGGCTCGGTCCAGTTTGATAAAATTGTTTCAAATTGTTTTGCTTCTCCCTTTTATTGCACTCCTGATCCTCTGTGTAACTTTCATGACCTACCGGGCTCAGAAATACTGTTCAAAACTCATTGTGTCGTTTCAAAGATTTGTGCACCTACATCTTTGCTGTCGCGACAGTCCCCGCAGATGCATCCCAAGCAGCCGTTGACCACCTGGATGCCACAAAGCACCAGCTGCACCACCCCCATGGACAGCAGGATGGAGAACAGGACAACGTGCCACATCACTGCATTGTTAGGGTACTCACAGGTCGTCCACAAAGTCTGGTTTACAAGGTAGCTGCCGTTACCCCTGCGAGGGAGAACAGCAGCAGAGCATAAGGTTTGTCCAAGATACACACAGCATTATGAAAATATGTGCGACACAGGCCAAGTTGGGGGCGCAGAAAGAAAAAGTGTGATGACTGAGTTGAAGAAAAATGTGTCAGTAAGAAGGTGAAAGGAACAAGCGAGGAGTGGAGAGAAAAAGTACATGGAAAATAGAAACTTAGGGAATTGAGAGAGAAGTTTTTGACGGAAACTCCAACAAAGTTTTGTTGAAGAAAAGTCACATTCACCGATTACAAAATGATTAACAATGGACAATAAAAGGAACATTTCAACATTTGTGGAAACATACTTTCAAACGTTCTTGCCCAGAGTTAGATAAGATGATGCCACTCACATCTCTGTACAGTAAAGGTGTAGCTGCCGGTTGCCAGAAATCGGTTAGCTTAGCACAAAGACTGGAAAAACCTAGGCTGTCCAAAGATAACTAAATATGCCCACGAGCACCTCTAAAGTTAATGAATTAACATGTTGTATCTAAGTTGTAAGTGTGAAGACAAGCTAGCTTTTTGTCCGTGTTTCTGGTCTTCGTGCTAAGCTAAGCTAAGCGGCTGCTAGTTGTAGTTTTATATTTACTGTACAGACACAAGAGTGTGGTGTCAATATTCTCATGTAACTCTCGCCAAGGAAGCCATTAAGTGCATTTCACCAAATGATGTATTAATTTAAAACAAATTATTATAATTTAGGAGTCCTGAAAGTGTTAAAAAATTGACCTTTTTAACTTAAAAATGTTCAGTCCCATTGAGGCTGAAACCTCTTTCATGGGAGACCTAGCCAAGTTTTGTTTCTGTAGGTCCACAAATCTGATTGTTTCAGCACTATTGGACATATTGGATGACTAACTGAAACCCACATAGAAAAACAGAAACAGAAAAAAGGGGAAATTGAGGTTTGCTGGAGGAAGGACCATCTGAGGTTGAATATTAATATCCCACCATTCATTGTGTAATCAAACCTTCCTCCCTGTAAACATGTGACCTTTAAACTGCTGTCATGGTGGACAGCAGTTGCCTACATATTAACAACATGCTCATGTGTATTAACATTTGTCCCAATCACCTAATGTGCTTCTATCAGGTGATTCAGTTTTACCTGCCTAAGCTCATAAAATGCTTCAGTTGTGCCAATCTGGTTATCCACGCAGCATTATCTCTTTGTCTGGGCTTTATTTTAAGCCATATTGTTTTCAGGCCAGCAAGGAGACAGAGTATAATAAAGCAACTGTTCCTCAACTGAATCATAATCTGTAGCTTGACGTGACCTCTGATCAAGATATAAAAAGAGTTCCCCTCCAAGCATTGGCAAGGGTTAACATTATTGTTTGTCACATTTGAAAATATACTTTTACAAAGACGAAGACTATGAGAGTGTGAATTGTCAGGCTACAGAAACAGAACGTGCGGGTCCAGTCTGCCCCCTGCTGAATTTGAAAGATAATGCATTTTTCTTATTTTTATAATCGAGAACTGAAACCTTTCTGCTGTTCTAACAAAGGACCATGAAAGTAAATGTGGCTGATGGAGACAACAGAGACGTGCAGACACACCGCAGCAAACATGAGGAAGTGCAGTCAGGGCCCTATCAGCGACAGGAGGTATTCTGCAGCACGCCTGGAAGAAATGCTTCTAAATGAGTGACGATGGGAGAAACACTCACGTCCCGAGGTTTTCAAAGGGATATTCCCATTTGTCACCGGCCACCCGACACTTGGGTCCAATAGCCAGACCTGCAGAGGCCACACTGGTGCAGTAAATCGCTCCAACCAGGCCGAAAGCAGAGGAGAACACAGAGTTCAGCATCTGAAAGAGAGTTAGGAATATACTGTATCATTACTTTGGACAAGCCTCTTGAGGATTTTTTTCCTCAACTAACTTGGGTCTATGTTGCCCTTTAAGGCTGTCAATGTCACCAAGAGCCAGAGAAATACTTTTGAACTGACTTGACGCAATTAAAGACAAACACACTACAGGCTTGGTTTCACTAGTGGAAATATGTGATATTCTAATTGAATAGGATACAAGTGGTGT
The DNA here is from genome assembly GCA_036023655.1 of Nannoperca australis. Lineage (NCBI taxonomy): Eukaryota > Metazoa > Chordata > Actinopteri > Centrarchiformes > Percichthyidae > Nannoperca > Nannoperca australis. Next base: position 29,943 of record JAVQJD010013154.1, read on the forward strand.
AAATAAATACAGTGGTGGAAACAGTAGAAGTGCCGTTGGTGACATTTTAAGGGTAAGAGTTTTTTGGCGCAGTTTATTTCAAAATATCAATAAATACAAAAGTATGAAGGATTATGAGCATATGTAAAATAAACAAAGAATCAAACTAATAGTCAGCAGATGGAGTTTGCTCAGTTAACAAATAATGCTTGGATAGATACTCAGCTATCTCCATGACGACTGAGCAAACAGCATCCACTGAGGAAGACCGAAACGTGGCTGAAGGCTTCCGGAGAAGCAAGTAAGAGGACCTTGAGTTAACATTTCTTTTCATCACACTACTGTTTTTAAAGTTGAGAAAGAACTTTCACACCCATCAAAACTATTATAAACTACTACTACTACTCACACAACAATGAGGAAATTAAAAAGAGTTAAAAGTAATAATAAATAAATTTCACATATTAAAGGCAGATTACACTGCTGACGAGCCATTCACTGCGACTGTCTCCACCACAAGCTAATTAGCAGTCTAGTTCCTGATAATTAAAGAGAAGAGAGTACTGTTCACTCTGTGATGGAGAAGAATAATAGCCCTTCTTCTGTAAAACAAAAGTAACAAACAGTATTGACTTTAAATAGTAATTCACAACAGTAAATACACTCCTAAAAAAAATCTAGATTGTGCTGTGGTCTCTGATATGACGTCGTCCTCACCTTTGCCATTTACCACCCGCCATTATCAGTCCAGTGCCTGCACTAACATATAAATGTAAATCTTTCAAATGACTCTACTCACCCGGCAACGGTTGCCACAGCAACCATTTCCGCAGCAACCCTTGCCCCCGGCCCTGATAGCTGAACAGCTCGGGCACAGCATCTGACAAGCAGAAAACATAAACTCTTGTTAGTTTTCATAGATTATCACAGATGACATCTTACTTTAAGTATTTTAAATGCGAGGAAGAGCTTCTCAAAGGCATTTAATCTGTGTTTGTATGTACGCTGTCTACACGTCTGCTCTTTGTGTGTGGGTTCTCTTATCTCTTAAACCAAATATTTGTGAATCCTGAATCGAGTTTTACTCTCTCAGGCAGTGACCACCACACAGTTAGAGGTGGGAGAGGAAAGACGTTCAACTTCCTGGTCTCTGTTCCAAACTGTAGTGTCATGGCGATAAAAGACGTGTCCTTCCACAAGACTCAAAGGTCTCTGTGATCCATTTATTAGATTATGTGTTTATGAATTATTTATTGTCCTATTCTTAAGATGTCAAGATAATGCTGGTGGAAACTCATACAGTCAGATCTGTGTGTGTGTGTGTGTGTGTGTGTGTGTGTGTGTGTTTGTCCTTGGTGAGGAAGTGCAGGAGATCAGACGATGTTTGAATCTCTTAACGGTCAAAGGTGTCAAAGTTTCCCTAAACGTTCTCCTTATAGTACAACATGTTTATCACACCAGATACGATTGTCTCACATATACAGGGGTGGAGGAAGTATTCAGATATTTTACTTAAGTTAAAGTAGCAATGCCACATTGATAAAATATTAAAATACAATAAGTCTTGTTTTGTAAATGTTATCAGCAAAAAGGTTTTTAAAAGTACTAAAGGAAAAAAGGAAGGAAAAAAAACTATGTAAAAAAGTGGTTGAAACATGATTGATACGCTGTTACACATTACATTTATATATTGTATTAAAGTGTAAGCACATTTTTTATATATTTGTATATATTTAAATGATATATAGTGGGTGGTTTGGTCTATTACAATGCATCATTTTATAAGTAATGACAGCTGACAAATAAATGTAGTGGGGTAAAAATTAGTTTCCTCTGAATTAGAACAGAAATACTTAAGTACAAATACCTTAAAATTGTTCTTGAGTTAATGTACGTTCGACTTTATGTTGAAGCAAAATCTTCAATCGGCGTATTAAAGAACAATAAACAATAAAATAATATTATTCTGTTCTATTTCATATATTGTTTTGTCCTACAGTTACCCCCCTCCAGAAAAAAACTAAACAATAAAACTCAATAAAAGCAAGCAAAGAGGCTTTACAGGTTTTCACAGAGCAGAATTAACGGCTGACAAACAAATAAAACAAGCAATAAAACATCAAGCCAGACTTTGTAGATGTACACAGATCGTGATCCTTTACTCACAAAGAGGCCTCCTCCGATGAGCCCCCCCATGAGCCAGACCTGGAGGGAGATCTGATCATTGTCCAGACTCTTCCCGTCGGGGAAGAACAGCAGCAGGTTGGAGATCATGCAGATGAACGCTGAAGGCAGCAGGATCAGGCCCACCAGGCGGGCGCACTTCCCCGTACAACACATGCTTTTACCTTTGTTTCCCTCTTCTGTCTTGCTAGCTCTTTTTCTCCTCTCACTCCGAGTATCTTTCCCCTCTCTCTCAACCAGAGGGAAGTCAGCGAAATGTGAGCGATGCAATAAAAGGAGGCGTATGTGAGGGCTCACCACTGACGCCTCACCACTGCGAAAGTCAAACACAACCAGTGACAGTTAGAGCAGGAAGGAGAGGCCAAGTGTTGGTGTGGCTGCCTGCAATCTGATGTCAGACCTGTGTATCTTCTCCTGGGTCACAAATCCTCGGTGAGGGGAAAAAAAGAACTACTCTACAAATGTCAAAGTGAAAATGCAGGACGAACATTAAACCTAAACAAACAACGGAGGGGTATCTGTGTGTGTGTGTGTGTGTGTGTGTGTTTGTGTTTTTGGGGCTCTATCATGCAGTTTGCCCTTTGATACCCACTGATACCAGTCTGTTTGTTCTATTTATGGCCTATTGCAAACACCAGAGAGGGCTTGGCCTACAGTCCAGCTTAATGAAAACTCTGATGACCAAAGACAGAATCTGACTCACTTGTACATCTTGAGGTGTAAACAATGCTTATCCAAGGCTTTTTACCATTACCAACTACCCCAGGGCCCCAAACCCTTAGGGGCCCTAATGGCCTCAGATTCACCGTTTGCAATTAATTACAAAGTACTATGCACCACTAAAGCATGATATATAGAATGATATTACCACAAAATAATTGGGCAGGTAGTCGTCCTGTGAATGATTACTGGTTGGTTTCTGGGAGCTGTATTTTGCTGTTTGCACTTAGAGGCAACAAGAGACAAACAGTGTCCAGAGAGTTTCTTGTGTTCTCCTTAGTGCCTCTGCAGGTTAATCTTGCCCTGCAGCCTTCTTCACATGTGTAAGTTGGGTGACGTACTGATAATATGTGTATTAACAATAGTTACTCACAAGTTTACATACAGTTCAGAATCAGTAGATTCAGTAGATTAAAAATCTCAATCGAGGAATGATTTTACTTTCACTTTTATTGAATGCTTTACCCTTTGAGAATGACATGACGTGCCATCCCATGTGATCCTGTTCAGCCATGACCACATCATCAAAACATCAGCTTGCAGAAATCCCCAGTTCTTACTGGAAGTGTTTCGTGTACTAGTGAAGCCATTTACCAGATAATTCAAGGAGAGGAGGACGCTTTTTCTGCGGCAATGGCAGGCAAGTCTGTTCTAGTATACTATCATATAAATGTATTTAACCCTTGTGCTACCTTGCTGGGTCATATTGACCCAGTGGCCTATTGTCTTGACCCAGTGTCTTCTCCACAGGGTAGCACAAGGGTTCATATGCTGTAACTGTAAGTGCAGCTTGCGTCAGGTGTTTCAGGTAAACTGCTACGGTATATTTGAGCATCCTATTAGAATACGTAAGGAGTAAAACAACGTCAAAGTCAGTGAATTTGTTGAAGAATTGGTAATCATTTGATATATATAATTTATCTCAGGGTTTGTGTGTACTTAGTTCAAATTAACCAAGCACAATTCCTA
>JAVQJD010013155.1:0-12052 GCA_036023655.1 Nannoperca australis
GTCTTGACTCTATTTTCTATTCATTTCACAACGTATGGTGGTGAATAAGTGTGACTTTTCATGGAAAACACAAAATTGTTTGGGTGACCCCAAACTTTTGAACGGTAGTGTATATGTAATATATATCATATCTCTGTACAAATCAGACACACAAACCAGAGACTTGCAGCAATAAAATGGGATGCTACCTGACCAAATTACACTGAATTTAATTTAGACCCATATCAATTCAGGTCCTGGGTCAGGTCTCAGCAGGAACTGAGTGGAGGTGTGATGACCTCTACTTTGCAGTGACAGGCAAAGTTAAGTGTGGTGTACAACTATTAAATATTACGCTGTCCAAAATCCACTGCTAGTATATCAACATCATCTTCTACTCAAGCGGGCAGCTGCTGTTGATTAATGCAGAATTGTTGGTCAAGTGTACTGATATTTGTGAGTTTGCTCTGCGCTGAGGATCTTGGGATTGGTATGTGTAGGTCCAGTGTAAGGATGTGGGTTATCTGGGAACTGGCAAACACAGCGGCGGTCTCCACAGGCCCAGAGACTCTGATTCAAGAACCACATACAAACATACAGACATTATCATACAGCTCCATCTTACACGTTAAGGACCGTGTGGATATGTCTTACACACACACACACACACACACACACACACACACACACAGATCCACTTTTCATCCCACTCAATAGAGAGTGGCCTAGATTAGGCAACAACAAAGCAGTGGGCTTCACCTCTGGGATAAGGGGGGCCAGTCCACCCTTGTAGACCTCTGCACTGTTTATTTGCACTGGAAACCCAGACGCTGTGAAACTCCCACTCTGAGGCTCTACACAAATATTGGGGCTATTTGCAAAGGTGGTTTTAATTCTTTACAGAGCAATGATAGGCTCTTTTCACTCCCATCGCTGCAAGAGCTTGGCCAATGGATTCCTTCATCCTTCTTTGCCCCCCCATCCCCCACCCCTCCACGCCCCAACATGAACCAACTCACACCAGCCCCAAAATAAATATAACTGATTTTAAATGGCTTTAGTGGCCACTGAAGACTCAAATCCCATTTATTCTGCTTATGGTATCACATTCTCTGCTCAAACAAATACTCAGAACCAAAACCACAGCTTCTACAGTGAACCCAATGCTGGTTCCTGTTTCTGCTGGTATACAAGGATCCTGATACTTCCTGAGAAGAGAAACCATGTTCGGAGGCCTACTGTGTGAAAACAAGGAGGGGCTGTGCAAAGAAATGAAGCTGTTCTTGAGATATTTGGTATGCGAGAGGGTTATAAATGAAGAGGGGATTGTATACTGCTTCAAACATTTATTTGTGCTTTTCTTCTTGTGTGAGGAGACTCAACTTTGTGAAGTTGTTTGATTATCAGTGTCCATCAGATTAATTGCTTCATCCATTCAACTGTCCACTCTTTCAACCATCCCAGTCACTTTTCCTTGGAGGAGAGCAAAATGGGTCCTAGTGGTCTGGTGGGTCTGGATGGTCGCAGCAGTATTGTGAAGCACCCACTGACTGGGGATTATTGACATGCTTTCACAGGCGAGTTCAGGCCATGAAAGGAGACATTCCTCGCCACAATGGACCCAGTGTGTGTCGCAGAGGCTGTAGACATGAATAGGGCCCCTAAGTGTATCACTGTGACTCGTCAGCCTGTAATCAATGCAAACAAGATGAAAGGGCCTTATCAAAAGAGACAAACACAGACATGAGCAGTGTCTGAGCAAAAAACAAGTGATGGCCTTTTATTTGGCAAAAGTCCACGCATTTGTTTGTCCTATTTGCTGGTGTATATACGTATATATATGTGTGTGTGTGTGTGCATATGTAGGCTTATGGACATACATGTTTGGAGAAGAAACACATGCAATCTTTTCATTGACGTTATCATGCATTTCATCATGTCTATAGGAAGTAAGCATTGCCAAAGCCAGTGGGCAACCTAACAGGTAAAAATAGTTTCCAAATTGTATTTCCTACATTAACGGAGTAAGCCGAGTTACACAAAACTGAATTTCAAATACAGAGCTTGAGGATCTTGAGGAATTTCTTGTTTTAAAATTCTATCTGGTGATTTGCTGTAATCCCTCCTTAGAAGAGGGCTCCGTCCTCTGCAAAGAAAACCTGTGACAACTAAGCCCTTTAAAAACACAGCTGTCTATCAGGGCAATTCGCTGAGGTACCAAAGGTAAACAAGACTGAAGATGTGAGAAAAGACAGGAGGCTCCTCAAAGTGGCTTGACAAATTTTCCTTTTGTTCCTGTCTTTTAACAAGCGTGGAGATATTAACACTCAGACCTGAAAGACTGCCTTTTTCTAGCTCATACATTGTAAGTACAAAATGTTCAGGTTTACTCGCAGACACATTTGATAGGCTACGGCAGTAGATACTGTCGAGACTAAGAGGATTGTTTAATCCTGGATAGCAGTTTAAAAGAGGTTAAAATGTGACTATAGCTTAATTAATCATATAATTTGAATTTGAGTCATTTGTTTTGTAGTTTTGTTAAACCAGCTTACTTATAAATGCAGTTTAGTTGTAGTGTTGTTGAATTGTATGGACCTATTGCCCTGGAACGCAATAATAAGCGCTCATAGAATTTGAGTGTTTGTTGTTCACGCAGTGTCAGTTTGAAATGAGTTCCCAGTTGTTGATATTGAGTCTTTGTTTTTTCAGACTGCTCTGCTGAGCATTAACAAATTCAGAATGGCTCTGCCTCTGGTGCTGTCTGTGATTAATAGCCTCATTTAGTCAGCACTCATTGTGACCAGGTCTACAGGCCAGCCCAGTGTAAGGCTCTTTAGTGGGTTGGTGTTATTTTTTGTGATTAGCAGCCAAGTGGCTGCTGTAAGAAGCAGGTCGACAAAGTGACCTTATCCTGTCCTTCAGCTGGAGAGTGAAAGGGAACCCAGCGATGATGGTGAGGCCCACTTTGCCTTTACCAAGTGAATGATAACACACCCAGGGAGGTGCCAAGTCCCCCTTCTACTACTGATACTGCCACCAATGACACACAGGATAGTGCCAGGTCTCTTTTGAGTAAATGCAGGTACCTTTATGTACCGCGCCAGGCAGCAAAAGCACTTTGGTTAAGGTCCTGTCTCATGATTCAAGTCACTGCAGACATTTTTTGTATTAAACCGACCACAATCTTCCCTTAATTTTAAGATTATTAAACTTTATTTAATAAAACATTATTATGGAAAGTTTAATAAAGCATGCAGTAGTCACTAGGGATGGATATTGCATTGCAAGATTTCATATTTTGGTGGAAAACCAATGAAAGGCGTCAGTAAACATTTTACTTTAAACATATCTTTCTGTACTGACATTTCCTGTTTATCGAAGAATAAGCATATTCTTTATATTCATAGCCCAAACTAGTGGAAACTTTGCCTCACCGATTATAATTATAGTGATAGTTTCAATAAGGTGATATTAAACCAGGAGGGCATTTTCTTATTATTTATTCATTTCATCATCTCTGTAATTCACCCATCTGGTTGTCTGTTTATGTGTTATATCTCATTAAGTTGATAAACATAAAACGATTGAGGAGGCTTCGCTGTTAATTGTTCTTACTAAATTGGCAGACGTTTGCGCTCAGCTGCACGCCTACTTTTTCCAACGTAACATTTCTATTAGAAAGGAGTGAAAAAAGGATCTACAAGTATGTGAGAGCAGGCTGACATCTTGGTGACATTTCAAATGTCTTCTCCATGTAATGATCTTTTTTTCATCAGTCACTCGGCAGGCTACCACAGAACTGAGTTCATTATGGACCACGGCAAAATATGGTTTCCAAGGGAACAAGCCCCTACACGAAGAGCCTCAGGACTGTAGACAAGATGAGGTGTTTGCACTCATGTATACTCTTCTTCCCTACACAGGGAATTGTGTAGCATTTATGCATGCTTATTGAGAGTATGCAATGGGGTGCATGGCCTTGTGTGTTGTTTTTGTGCACGTGGACCCACCCAGCTTTGTGAGATAAATTAAATGAGGTAAATCACCTGGGAGATTGCAGCCAGGCTATCGATTTTATGGGTCATCAGATAATACTGGGGCTGGCTGAGCACATGCCCTTCAGCACTAGGTGAAGACTATCATTCAGACAGATCAATAGCTCTAATTACCCTGCTCCACCCACTGCAATACATTTAGAACCTATCATATTGTCTTCAAGGAAATGGAATGTGAAGTAGTTTCTCTGATGTAATTGCACCAAAGTTTTAGGTTTGTTGACTGAATTTTAATTAAAGCATAGATAATTTTAGCTTCATATTTAGACTAAATGGTAATTTCTCTATAACTCCAGCATTCAAAGCGACTTTACCTTCATGTTAGCCGTCTTCTGTCAGGGAAATATTTGACTTTGCCTTAATCCATTTCATTTGTAGTCATCACTCCTAACAATCCTAACAGCCATTTTTAGAGAAATACCAGACCTTTGAATCACTCGTCGAAATGTGTGAGGTGATTCAGAGGTCTGAAATAGTGCTGAGATTTTGACTCTGCTGTGTATGTTTGCTAACGTGAGAATGGGAGCTAGCAGCTAAACACACCCAAGGAAGCGCCACAGGGCGTTTTCTAAAGTCTTAGCAATCAAAGCAAAGTGCGGTTTTTAAGATGTTGCGTGGGTTACAACTTAGAACAGAAAGTACCTGTGAGATAAATACACCGCTCAGAAAAAATGCTGTCAGTTGCAAACGTGGTTTGTATTTTCTGACAGGCTTCACCGGATTTGAAACAAATAAGCTCACAAAGCGTCAAAGGAAGTATGGGACTTTGTGATAGAGTTTCACCTTCACTCACCGGTCTAGTTTGATTTCCTCTCAGCACCACTTCTGCTTGGTGTGTCATTAACTCAGCACACAACACACACAGAGAAGCCAACAGCATCTAGTGTTAATATCTTTAAGCCATCCACTTAAAAGCAATGCTGTTGTCAGTGTTATGCCCTACCTCCCTCACCTCTAACATGCTGAGTGCTGCCGTCCTGCTATCAGGTTTCTCCACACTCATAGCTCTGCAGTGGGCCTCTATCACTCAGGCTGGCACACTGCCCACTGCTCAAGTGGTGGTCACTTTAATGTTCTGTTCTAATGTGTCCAAATTTCTAAACATAAATAAAAGTATCATAATATTGTTTTCATGTTGGTTGATGTTGATATTTAAAACAATATAAATTAAGTTACTATTTTCTTGTGCTTAAAGTTGTTTTACCTATCGACACTATGTCTTTTGGCATTAAAGAAGCAAAAATGCATGGGGGAAAGCACACAGTAATAGCAGCGGTTTTGTTAACAATTATAGATCACCAGTTGGATCATTGTCAGACTTTAAGTAGCCTAGCTTGTTTGGGACAGTCTGAAATGGACAAAGTATTGCTACACTAGTTAACTAGTTTTTTGTCACTCTTGAGCTGTTGCTTTCTGTTTCGACATGTGAAAGTTTCTTTAGAGTGAGTGCTCATCTGTCCCATCCACCTGACTTGCAACAATTAAACAATAGCTGGTAGTTAGCTAACTTCTATTTTTGGGAAGGGGGCTGTCTGTTATTAAAGGACTGCTATATGTTGGGTCAGGAATAGCTTGATTTCTGTGATGTGATTGGTTGTTACGACCTGGTCAAGCAATGTAACAGTATATCAAAGTTTATATTTGTATTGCCCAGTCCTACCACCCACCCAGAATTATCACAAGAAAGGAGTGTGGACTTGCAGGTGAATACATGCATAGGTTTGTGTTTGTTAGGGTTAACTTAGTAAAGCCAGTCACTTCGAGGTGTCATCACTCATCATGTCTGAAAAGCCAACACAAAATTAACATTTTTAATTCATTCTTGTCACAAAGAAGTGTGTATTTGTTTTTACCCACAGTCATGTCTGTGTTTATGTCTGTGTGTGTATATGTGTGTGTGTGTGTGTGTGTCAGCTCATCAAAGGTATCACAAACTGTGCTGCCCCCATGCTGGCAGGCCATTGCAATGCAGGCGCATATCCAAACACATCCAAACATGCCCAGCAGCTGGCCTCAGGGCCAGTGTAGCTGTTTAGCCCATAATAGCGACTGATTAGAATACCAGTGGCGAGAACTGAACCCAAAGCAGTTGTTGACAAGGGATATTAAGCAAAGTGGGGAGTGCAGCCATGGGGATTTGATGATGCCACCAGTGAAACATGTGCTGGCCCACACAGTAGTTCTCTTTAACACCATTGCATCCAAACAGCTGATAACTCTATCCAAGAGACTAGAGGAGGGTTACACGACCCTGCAGGAGGAAACTGAGAACCAAATGATGAAACTCCATGACAATACTATAGTGATATTGGTATTGGATGCATTTTTTTTGTTTGGTTTTTTTCTTGGCTAGTTTTGATCTTTCCTCTGTTACTCCCACCACAACCAGCACTGCACTGTAAAGTGCTTTGGATAAAGTACCAAACCAAAAATGCAAATTTGATTTTGCTGCTGTAGCTTAATTATAATTAACTATATCTTACCAATCAAATTCCTAACACCTAAAACCACATGTATTAACTTGTTTTAATCTCTCTTTGACCTTATTAGAACTGAAGGAAACAGAGATAAGAAATGTATCACTATGTATTCATGATACAGCAGTTCAACCATTTATTAACTCACACCAACTTTAACAAAAATATATCTTTAAATGCCTATTGAATATTGCCAAACTACATACTGAAGATAATGTACCATAGTGTTTTAAGTTTCAAAGCAATAGTTTGACATTTGGTAAATATGCTTATTTGCTTTCTTGGCGTGAGTTAGCTGAGAAAATCGATACCACTCTCATGTCTGTACGGTAAATATGAAGCTACAGCCAGCTGGCAGTTAGCTTGCCTTGGCATAACGACTGGAAACAGGAGCCACATTAGAGACTCATATGGCCAAATGCATAAAACGTAGATACACAACTAAACATCTGTGTACAAAGTGAGATTTATAAAGCCGCACATACGCCTGGTTCTGTTTTGTAAATCTCAATCACTGTGGAACTGAGTCTCAAAAATCGATTTGCATCTTGATACTCGTGATTGAAAACTGTGTGTACACCTGGTCTGAAGAACGTGTGAGGTGTACACATTCTGACCACACATTCTTCTTTTATAAATACCAGTTTATGTGTGGGAAATGGCATATGCATGGTTTTGGTGTGTACACATCATATGTACGTTGTATACATCTGGCCCCTGGAGTCTCTGCTGGTTGCCTGGGAACCTCTCCATGACAACAGAATCCAGAAAGTCACTGTGTCTAGCCTACTACTTGACTACTTCCAGCACATAACTTCCCATAACACCACAACTTGTCCTTTTTACACTTAGTTTTTTGTACAGACTAAACTTACAAGGTACAACGTGTTAAAAAGTGAACTGTAGAAGTGCTGGAAGGTGGATTTTGTTACTTTTGGACAGAGCCAGGCTAGCTGTTTCCCCCAGTTTCCCCCCAACTACGAACAAGAATGAAATACTTTCTTGACTGTAACAAAACCCAGTAAACATAATGTAGGCAGCAATTTAGTGTTTAGTAGTGAATTGTAGTAGACAGGGTTAATACAAACAACACACACCCTCTGTTTCCTCTATCACTTTCTGTATTGTATATGTAGGTTTTTCTATATTTATAAAGTTCTGTACCAGACATACCATAAAAAGTAATACTAAAATGTGAAATGCACTAAAGTATTAATGAGGTTTTGGTCTTTGGGGAAATTTAATGTAATTCATTTAGTCACTGACAGAGAGCTATTAGCACCTTCCAACACTTCCCCAGAGATCCATCCTCCATGTTTGATTGTGTTTCGCTGTTCTACAAAGTGCCACCTCAGTGTAATGAGTTGTTCATAATTTGTCACCACTCTGCCTCTTTCAACAAAATAACCTTTTGTTCTGCTTTGCTGTCCACCTCACTGCACTCTCCCAGGAAAGGCTTTTAGGGACATCTACTTCAGAGAGGAAGAGCTGCACGATGCGTGGAAAAGAACTGTGGAAGACGACATGTCTCTTACTTACATTATTCATGCAGAAAAATGCATTTAGCTCCAGTCTTTTCAAAGCTAATATTATGTTAATAAGGAGAAGGAATCGTGCGAGATATAGTGCACTTCATAAAAGGAAGAATATGCCCCGATGAACATTAAAAGGACTTCTGTTAATGCATCTGCTTGCCTTTTCACTCCTGTATGCATTGGTTTGATGTTAATGGTCCATCTAGGTTGATCTAAAGTCAGGGATGCTGCACCAAGGCACTCATACTATGCTATTGCAGAGACCGTTTTTATGCACAATCACTATATTACTATATACTATGAATATAAAGTAATTTTGCAGATACCTACAGTTTGACTGAAAAGAGCCAACAGCTTATTACGTCTCACCTTAATGTCTTAAGGTTGCTTTGGCTTTGTTTGCTAATGTTTTGAGATATGTACAGTGAAGGTGAATGGAGGTGATTTTTGTGCAGCTCGAAACATTTTAAAATATAAAATTCAGCAGCAAAACATAATCTCAGGATCACTGTCCCAGCCGCTCAGGATAATTAATTCACAGGGCTTCATAATCAACCGTTTCCATTGGAACTACTTTCTTGTAAAGAAATAGTCCCAGCTGCAAAGTACCCCTGTGTGTCTACTGGGTGAAACTCCAACACAACAGCAAAGATTTGATGCACCGCAAATAAATAACACAAAGGAACGGTATGATACAAACTGACACAAGCTAAATATCTCTTAAAAGTACCACCAGCTTGTAGAGACGCCAACTAGCTTCACAGATTTTGATGAACTGATGATTGATTGTAAAATGTGTGCTAGATTAACTTTGTTGTAATCATTCACAGCTTTCTGATTGTTTACACTTGGTGAAGTAATAAATAAAAACAACTTAGGTAGTCTAACAATAAGAAAATGTAAATGCCTGAGTTCTAGCTTTGTCAATTCCCTGTGATGAATATATGACACAAAGGAAAGCTAGGCTGCCACTATGTAAAATAACCTGCCACATTTATAACTTTTCATGCATATTCAAAACCCAGCAGCACGACATTTATACCCAGATCCACATATCCATTGAGGAGCATCCAGGTTTACAGTTGAATATCCAAAGACCCAAAAAATGTGTTTCCATTAGGCTCCCGGTAATTGTGTTAATTGACTGAAGTCATTCTCACAAAGCATCCCACTACAAACACTGATTTATGTCCTCCATATAAACCCTCTTCACACATTAAGTATTATTACTCATTCACTTCCCATGTTCAGAAGCAAACAGCTGGGGGCACAGCCTTTTTTCTCCCTTTGTAACAAGTTCCCTGCCAACATCAGCAGATCTGCCTTAGAAGTAGTTAATTCAACACTTACGACCCATTTGTTCAGTGAAATCTACATGTTACCTTAAGTCTAATCAATTAGTAAATCTGTAAAAAAAAAAAATGTCTTTTTAAAAAGTGGATTATGTCTTAATGAGACATTATTAGCACATTATCTGACAAATAAAAGATATTCACAGTGACTTGATATTGGGATAGAAACAGTCAAACAGGTTATAAAGATATATTCCTGAGGACCAATCAAATGTGACTAAAATATATCTGTATGACTCTGTTTGTCATCAACACTTTCTTTCAAATTATCCAACGTGGAAGCATGTTGAGAAGATACGTTATGGCTTCTTGTCTACAAATACACAAGTGTGCCACCACTGCACTTTATTCACATATTCATAAGTACATGAATATGCAAAAGAGGGCTTCCAGTTCAATCAGGAGCACAGGGCTGTCAAGTAGAGAAGATTGTTGCCAGAAGGGCCTAGCCAAAATTACAATTAAGCTGTCACAGCCAGAGTCAAGAACACCCTCTTAAAGCCTTTCTCTCATTAATTGGGATTTGGGGAGTACCTGGGTCTCCTTGGTAGCGAGGTTCAAGTGGTTGTTAGTGAATGACAGAGCAACTCCTTGAGCCGTTCAATCTACCAAGCCTGAGAAGATGAGATTGTTACAAAACGTGATCAACAGCCTCTCAGGGGTCACGATGTGGAGCTTTAGCAGCTACAGGAGTGTGTACTTTAGTTCATGCTCTTTGTAGCATCACTCACAAATATGGTTTAGAAACTGACTGAAGTGCCACTCAAACAAACAGTTCTCTCACTGAAAGAGCCACACACACAGTACACCACCTCATCCAGGGTCGGGCTATTTTTAAGTGGCTTTGACAGCTCATGTCTTTATAATGTGCAGGAGACAAGCTTTTCTAAGATTTACTGATGAAAGCTGTAGAAGTATATAATGTCTTTTTAAAAAGTGAATAACAAGACTAAGAGCCTACAGCCATGCTGTGCGGCTGTATTTAGGCACAGCGTTGCTTTGAGCTAAATGCTAACAGTAGCATGGTAACATTCTTGCAATGACAAAGTTAGCATGCTGATGTTAAGCAGGTATAACGTTTCCATTGTGCACCATCTTGGTTTTGCGTGTTTACCTGATGATAATGCTAGATAAAGAGTTAAGGGATCACCAAAGTTATTACAATTCATCCTGAGTGGAACATGAATCTCTGTACTAAATTTCATGTCAATACATCCAAAAGTCACAGTGGACATTTCACTAAAAGCCAAAAATGTCAACCTGCTTGTGGCGCTAGAGGAAAGTCAGGGGATCACCAAACTCAAAGGAGTTCATCCGCTGGGGACCGTAAGTGTCCATACAATCCATTTAATAGTTGTTGAGATATTTTAGTCTGGACTAAATGGTGGTGAACCAACCGACAAACCGAGATTGCCATCCCAAAGCAATGGCTAAAAATTGCTCATAAAGATCCACATAAAAAACATTTATATTTATATAGTGACACATGCCAAAGCTCACAGTTTAAGACCGAATAAAGAGGGGGCAGTTTGAAAGTGAAGCTTTGGCTTTACTGCCAAGCGGTTTTAAGCAGTAAGATAGCAGTTACAATAGCACGGGTCAGAGAGGTAACAACAATTAATTCTGTACTAAACCACATCATCTGCCTTTAAGGCATTTAGATGTGCTCTCAAAGATAGCAGTTAATGAGATTAAAGAACTGCGATCAAGCTGTGAGTAGCCAGCTGAAGTAGGCGGATAGAGCTGAAGACATGCTGTACTGGCTCAGAGAATCAGCAGTGTAGGGGGACGCTTTTATATCAGTGATCCCTCCGAATTTAAGTGCTCTATTATTGTCAAATGAGAAAATCAGGGTGAAAACGCAGATGTCACAATTAGTCATACACATAATGAAAAATTTGTCACGGGCATTTATTTGGGAGATCTATTATATCAGGTTATGTGTACAAATATGAGGAGGATTACTGTGTTTTCTTTTAAATGGATTCCAGTTGGGTTTAGATTTATATTTTTAAAAACCTAATACTGTTCATGGAAACATAGCTGCATTTAATGACATAGAAACCCCATTTTTATCAAGGTAACACTGAGTTGTTCTTTCACCAAGATGAGAAAAGGCTAATGTCCTGAGGTAAAACAACAAGAACGACAACCTCTCAAGAACAACAGCATCAGTAGTTTCAGTAAATGCCCCAAAACAACATTATGTTCACATTCAAGTGACAGAGCATTCCAGTCGAGTGGTTACTTTAACCCAAACCATAATTTTCCCCTAACCATGTTGTTTTTATGCCTAAAACTAGCCAAACCTTAACCATGGATCATCAGACCAGAAACCCTTGTGTGTGTCGTTTCCTGCTTTTCTTAGTGTCACATGGCATTGAATGTCTTTTGGTTTTGGATGGTTTTTGACATAGAACAATCAATTTGAAGGCATCCCCTCAGGCTGTGGGAAATTATGATGGACATACACTACCGTTCAAAAGTTTGGGGTCACATTGAAATGTCCTTATTTTTGAAGGAAAAGCACTGCACTTTTCAATGAAGATGACTTTAAACTAGTCTTAACTTTAAAGAAATACACTCTATACATTGCTAATGTGGTAAATGACTATTCTAGCTGCAAATGTCTGGTTTTTGGTGCAATATGT
>JAVQJD010013169.1:0-28442 GCA_036023655.1 Nannoperca australis
GATGGTTCGAAAAACAAGAGAGGGGGGGGGGGGCAGCTCAGAGCAGGAAGAAGAAGATGCTGATCTGTGAGCAGCATGAAGATGAAGAGGCCATCTGTGGAGGCCACAAATCAGCAGAAACAAAAACGACCTGTTCACAAGAAGGAGAGAAAGAAGAGACGGCGGAACATTAAAGGAAGAGGCAGTTAGATATATGCAGAGATGCAGGGGCATATAAACAAAGAGCGTGAGAGACAGACAGAGAGAACCTGACTCAAGGCGACGTTAGGAGCAGCGTCTGAGCTGAGATGAGGTCAGACGTGCCCAGACTGAAGCCTAGTGTTTGACGACCACAGGCTAGAGTGACCTATTAACCGACTTGTAAAGCTCAGTCCTTCCCCCTTTGGAAACTGCTGGTCATGTGCACACACACACACACACGCACAC
Organism: Nannoperca australis; assembly: GCA_036023655.1. Classification (NCBI taxonomy): domain Eukaryota; kingdom Metazoa; phylum Chordata; class Actinopteri; order Centrarchiformes; family Percichthyidae; genus Nannoperca; species Nannoperca australis. The sequence continues at coordinate 427 of JAVQJD010013169.1, forward strand.
ACAAATCCATTACAGGTAAATGATATGCTAAGAATGGCTTGAAGATATACATGAACACTATATTAGGCAAGGCTATTAGCAGTCTTCACACTACACACTAGACAATTTTGATGCGTCATTATTTTACTTAGTTATGGTTTACTTTGTTTTAATTGTAAAAAGCAGATAAGGAGCTGTTTACCTTGTAGCTCCATGCTTGTGCATCTTAGAGACACGCATTCCCCAGAAGACACGCTGTTTACTCATTTGGCGTTTCATCCTCATCTTTCTACAGTTAATCATTATTATTCATGATTGTGGTTTTAGGTCTGTGAGTGTGCTCTCTTTTAGCCAAGAGGTGGTTTCAGCCTAAAAAGGGTTGTTTGGATGCTCAGTATTTTTACCCTCAGGGCTGTGTGGGCACTAAAGGCGTTCCACACAAACGTATGCACACACACACCCTCAGTGTGTTTCTACGGAGATTAAAAAGCAAAGTGGACTAAAACAAGCCATCTCAAGATGCCATGCTCCTTAACACTGATACACAGAGGTGGAAAGAAAAGCATGCCACTTGGTGTTTTTCACATCCACACCCTGTATTTTTAAAGAAGCAGTGTGCATTGTCTTGTTAACATGTTGTCTTCTGAAAGTTTCTGTTGTTAAGCTATAGAAAGGTTAGATCTGGTAACTCAGTTATGCTATCTGGCATAAATACAGGCAGCTGCACCCTGCTACAGGCTGAATGTCTGTCTAAGTGCAATACAAAATACATACAAAATACTCAAGGAGAAGATGGAGGAAGGTGTTAGTGAACATAAACATAAACAAAGTAAGCAAAAGTCTGTGGAAAATATATAAAATATAAAAAAACAGCATATGTGCAGGGGTTGCAGTGTAGCAGTGACACACACTAAGGCTAAAAATGAATGAAGAATGTTTAGTAAACTACTCAGTTTGGTTTGCTGCAAAGTTTGGCATTGTGGGAATAGACTGTTTGCACACACACACACACACACAGAGCCTCTATGATGGTCTTTGCCTGGCAGGATGCCGTTGGTCGAAGCAGGCGCAGTGGGCAGCAACCGCCCACAGGCAGCAGCGAGTACGCAGAGCGAGCGATGGGTGGGCTGAAGGTCAGACGAGCCCTGGACACACTGGCATTGTTCTTTCTATCTTTTTTTCACCCTCACTCTGTGACCTGTGACTTCAAGAGCATATGTCTCTGTGTGTGCTGGTGCAAGCAAAAGATTCATAAAACACAATGAAAGAGATTGTAGATACAATAGAGGCACAAAAACAATACTAAGAGTAGATTGCGTAGAGTGCATTCTGAAGTGTGAACTGGAATGTATCCTGTGTGTTTGACTGTGATTTTAGAGCCGTGGCATGTTATTAGTGTGAGTCAGCACAGAGGAGGCCCGGGCCGACTTTCTGAGAAATGCGGTGGGAGGAGATGAGCAAAAGGTCTTCTGTGACATTTAGAGATGCATGATGTCTTCCCCCTCAGTCGGGACTGACCAAATTCCCAGAACCGCTGACTGTATTCTCTCCTCCAGGAAAGCCGAACAATTTTAACTCACCAAAACATATCTAGTGGAAGCCACAACTCAAACGTCCATGAAAGGCATCACCTCACTGAGTGTGAGATAGTAGACCTTTGTTTCTTGTTCTGTCTGTCTCTCCCACCTCTTGTAAAGGGCAGCACACATAATCGTAGGTTATTTTCCCTCAGAGAAAGTGATAGCGCCCACCACAGAAGAAGCAGGTCAGAAGGAGGTTGCTGAAAATTTCCCTGGAGATGCTGCACTCAGTGGTTCAAATTATTTGAACCTTGACCCAGTTTGTAGTTGGCCTCTTCAAGTGCTTCCTCTCGGAGCTTTAATGTTTTTGTATGAATGCATGGAACAAAGATGCAGGGTGGGGGGGGACTCATTTTATGTGCCCCAGTTTCTAGGCCTGCATTAATTAGTGTTGAAAATTAACTCTGCAATACACAAGACTACCTCCTGTGAGCATAAGGCCAGCCAGCAAATGTACCACATGAATCTACCCAGTGTGCATTGTAAAGGCACAGGTAACATTAATGGATTTTGGTTAGATTGATTTTGTAAAATATATGAAATTTGTTTTTTGGTTTTACGAAGTACTAGTTTTATTTATCTCCCTCCTTTTGAACGTAAACATGAATTCTGTGATTTGCAGGTCACAAAACGCCTGCGTTGAAAGTGAGATTAAATTTGGTTAAAAAGTGAGAGTTTTTTCGACATATTTGTTCCATATAACCATTGTCTCAACAGCATTCAAATAACTTTGAATGGTCTTTCAATGGTAAATAGTAAAGCTAGATTAATTAATTGGCGAGGCCGACATATCAGCTTATATTTGCTTACTGCAGACACATACTGTATGTTCTTATTTGGGTATACCTGTATTTTAGCTGATAAGTAACAAGCAAACTAGGTTTGAGGTTATTTCAGTAGATTGTTTGTCCACCGAAAGTATCTTGGTCACAGTTCTTGAAAAGAGAAACAAATCTAAGGGACCTATATGAAAACTGTTTGTTTATGTTAAACACCATTTGTCTGCACTGCATTCTGTCTCATAAAGCAGAAACATCAAGAAAGTTGGACGAACAACAAAGGCACTAACTTAAAAATTTGTTTTCTCCTGTCACAGATGGTCATTTCACCGGGACCCCTCCCTCATATGGTTACGATGCAGACCGCGCAGAGGAGCAGCGAAGGCACCACGACATCCTGCCGTACATCGATGACTCGCCGTCGTCTTCACCGCACCTCAGCTCCAAGAGCCGCAGCAGTCGGGACACCCTCTCCTCTGGATCGTTAGAGTCCTCCAAGTCGGTCAGTGTGCCATCCTACCATCTCTTCCTGCAGTTTTCTTCCTTTAGGTTCTGCATCATCTCAGCTGCAGAAATTGACTCAAATTAAACCATAGCGGTGAACTACTGATACAAAGCATAATACCATAAGAATATACAATTCTACAAACATGGCCAATAGGTGCCAATACATGGCCTAAATACAGTGCAGGAAGTGGGCTAATCTATTCTTAAAGCAATCCCGCTCCATCAAAAATCTGTCAATTGAGAGGATTGATAAAGGGCAATATCTCCTGCCTCATAACCCCAGAAGCAGTCATCCAGTGAAGAAACTCATCTCCCTTAAGAGCCTGGCTTTTTCTCATCCACGGTATTAGGCAGAATTACCTATCACCTCCATCACCCCATCACTGCCTTCATCCTCTTACCCTCCCTCCCTTCTGCTTCTTCTTGTCTGCGGAGAGAAAACCAGTGATCTATGAAGTCTGGTGCTCCAGAAAGAGATGGAGAAGATACACACACACACACACACACACACAACTGCTGTGCCAGCAAAGTTGCTACAGCCATTGTTTTTTTTTTCAGTTTTATTGATATTTTTCCTAATTGCCATCACCATTTAGTTTGTAGGTAGCACATGAACATGCTAGAGCGATTAGGAGAGAGAAATATTGTGGGAGAATGTAATAGGCTAATACTGCCTCTCTCCACTGTGCCCTTGGAGGTAGTAATTGCATCAGTGGTCACGAAGCAGTATCAGTGACTCCGCCCCCTCTGTATTTGCTCACTGTCTGAGCTGGTGAGCGAGCGCCTGTCCATATGATTGATGGCTTGAATCTGCCAATAAATGATGAGTCCCTTGACTGCGTCCGACCTCTGACCTTTGAGCTTGGAACTCTCGCTGATTTTAATTTACACACATGCACACGCAGCATCATGTGATCTCTGCTTTAGACTGCGCAAGCCAGTGCCTCCTTTTAAGGACACAAACGTACAAACAGAATATTAAATGTATTGTACGATGATTTGCTGAGTAAACGCTCATGTTTAGAGGCACAATGCATGAGCAAACCTGACACTGTGGGTGTTTGTGTTTAGGGTTAGCAGAGGCAGCATCTGATTGTCAGAGAAATATATTATACAGCCAAATAATATTTATCTATCGACACATTCTTCACGCAGCCAGACATGCTTTCAAAAACTGCCATAAAAATTGAGTTACCACCGTCCTTGCTTTGCCCTTGGACAGCCACTCTTCAAACATCCTCCCAGTCTGCTTCTTTAATTGATGAGTCAGAGCCCAGACACGCTCTGATTGGCTCAGCGGATGCTGATGGTTTTATGATGTCACTCTGACGAGTCATCACCATCAGCAATACGGCTGATTTAATTTTCTTCCCTGCAAGAGGGAAAAGAGGAGGGTCACTGATCGGATGTCAGCTGAAGTATGGGGACTGTGCTGCAATGTTGTTGGGTTTTTTGGTTGCTGTTTCTTTTTAACCATTTTTCAAAAACTCTGACCACATCGTATCATCCTAGTGCCCAATGTGATACATACCTGTAGGTCAATCAAGGACAGCCAGAGCCCACTGTAGCCCCACAGTAGAGAAATGACAAGACAAGAGAGTGATGGGGAATGACATTCAACAAAAGGACTTGGCCTGGATTCGAACCTGGGACCTTGCAGTTTGTGGTCAGTGCCTTAAGCTTCTGGGCAACCTCAGCACCTCCACCCCCTCCACCCTTAAGCCATGAGTCGTTTTCTCTGTTCTTGTGGGTCCCTAATTTATATTAAAACAATGAAATCCTCTTCACTTTCTTTGCTCCCTCATCCTGTCTGAAATCATACCTTGAGGCCACGACCTGAAGGGCCTCTTAACCTCTAGATTACCAACAGCAGTGGTTTAGGAGACTTGGAAACATTGAAATCTCCCATATTATGATCTATCACATATAATGAACATTCACTGATTGCACAGCTTGTTTCCTTGCAAATAAAGTCATGGCGTGATGCGGTATTGCATACATCCTACCCAGAAAACCCCTGCAGCCACCAACTCTGTCAACATCTATCACATCTGAAGTGCAGTTTAAATAACTAGAAGTAATGCTGCATTTAAAAACAAAGCTGCCTTTCTCCTGCAGCACAGGATAATTCTAAGACAGCTCTATTACGTAGCCGACATGTAGAGATAGGAAGCAATCACATTAAGCATTTTGGAATGCGAGGGATGGCAGAACAGGATGCTAAACAGATTAGAAAATGAAAAATGAAAATTGACAAGGGTTAATAAAGTGTGGAACAGGGCATGCATTGCTTCTTTTCTGTCCAACCTGACTGTGAATGTTTATATGAGTCTCCTACACTCCGTTGGAAAGAGAGAGACAGAGAGAGAGAGAAAGAGATGGAGAATAATGTTATTACAGTCGCTGCTGCTCTGTTCCTGTCTGTGCCTCCCGAGCTACATCAGGGTGCTTGTCAAATAAACACTTTTTGCATTGATTCTCGTGTACTTCCCACAAACATTATCCGTGCGTAAACAATACAGAAGCTGATCTGAATTCCTAAATCATGTTAGGCAGAGCCACCCCTAACGGCTGTTGTGTCAGCTGAGGGGGTTTCTGCGCGGGTTCAAATGCGAGATAGTATCTGACTGTTGTGCATTCTGAACGTGGAAACAAATGGACGCAGAAACCCAAATTTAACCCAAGCAGAGAGAATGTGTCTTTTGCTTTTTTTGATCGCCAAAAAATGCTGCCAGACACCTCTTTAGTCTGAACCCAGAGATAGGTTCATTAGTTGCCACGGCGATGAATAAAAGATGATATGTCTGGAGATGTGGATACTTCCTAGGGGACTCGTCTGGGGTCTGAAATGATGAATAAACACTTTGTGGCTCCCGTCTCCCCTCTGCTAGTTCAGTAACATGTGGCTGAATGTTTCCCTCTTCGTGATTTACTTTGAATGTTCTTGATGCTTCAAATCGGCCCTCGTGTTTCTCACGTTCTTTTACCAGCGGGCACATCCTGTGAGGTTAAAGTCGGATAGCTCATGCAGATACTTGTAGCTCAGCAGTCATTCATTCCTTTTTCATTAATTTCACGAACATTCTGGGGCGCTCCATTGCTGCCCCAGGCTTCCCCTTTTAAGTCAGTGGGGACAGACAGATTCAAAGCTGCTGCGATGCAGTGTAATATATTTAAGAGCAATCATAAATTATAATTGCATTACTTATTACTTTCAATACCCTTTTATTTGCACTCTTTATATGAAAAAGAAGAACTTTTCTGCTTTTGGTTGTTGGTTAGAGTCTATACATAATGAGCAAGTACAGATATTGTTATATTCAACCGCAGATCCCCAGACAGCTCTGTGTGATGCATAATACATGTCTGTCAGAATCATTTCCTTCATCCTTCTCCTAAGAAATAGAGACACAGAAACAGTAAAAGAGAGAAAAGACACAGTACAAGTATTAACTATTGAAGACAGGATAAACAGTGAAGAGGACGAGAATATGCATATTCTTTAAATACTGTCCTACTTGTAGGCTGTGCCTGATTTATCCAAATATATATTATTTAATAAAATAGGGCGCCAATGATTAGTCAATTAATGGATTAGCTAGTCGACAGAAAAAATATTTTAATTTTGGCATTTTTCAAACAAAACCAGCAGGAGGATTTGCTGCTTTTCTCTCTTTTATATCAATAAATTGACAAAATTATCATGAGATTAACTGATAATGCAAATAATTAGCAAAAACTAGTTGCACAATGACACCCTCTGTGTCATTAGCTAAGATGCTAAGAAGCCAGAACAATGTGGAACATAGCCTCTTTAAATCCTGTACAAACCTCTCTTGTTTAAAGCTGAGTTTAGTTCAGGAGGATTAATGGTTATTGATTGTAAACAGAACTGTAATCACATACAGTAATGTGTAAATGCTAAACGATATTTTAAATTGCTTGCAGTAATTTTAGTCAATTTATGGTGTTCAGGATGAGTTTGTTGCTTTTAAATCATGCTCTTTTTGGGGGTTTTTGGCTAACAGGCTAATCAATAGTCTAGCCCTGCAGTAACCAAGATGATAATGGATTCGTATGTATTTCAGAGTCCATAATAATCCTGGACCGTTTCATAATCCTCGGGGCTATAACAGTCCCCTTAGACCCGTACCACAGACATCCAAGTTCTCACTTCCTTTAGCCCCTTTCTTATGTAGAACCCGTGTGATTGCTGTGTAAACATACTGTACATGGCAGCATTAGGGTGTACTGTCTATAAGATAAGAGACGATACATACTTGACATGAAAGCTCCTGGTTGGCAGGAAGGGGGGCAGTTATTATAGCATTATGGGTTCAATACGGAAACATGTTAGTGGTTCTTGATCCAGGATTGTTATTGCTTTTGTTTACAATGGCAATGGATCCCAGAGACATTTCCAAATTAACTTTTCTGGCATATCAACTCTGGCACCCATTCACACATGATCTAACAATCTTCTCTATCTTATCTCTGTCTCTTTCTTTGCATCACTCTCAGCTAAAGAGGCATAGAAATGGAAATTCTGTCATTATGCTATGGTACACGGTACAGTGTGTAGTTTCATGTTTTGGATTGGAGCTTTGATTATTTCTCCTTTTTTATCCAATTCTTACTGTCATAATATTTACTGCAATATATTTTTTAATGCGTTTCGGTATCAAGGACTCCCTTACGAAGGCTTGTTGCTATAATGCACAGAAATTTTAAGTCCAGGAAACACTACCCAAACATTTTTTGATTAAAAAAAAATGTAGTCCTACCCTTTATCTGTGTCTCCATTATGTCATCATGAGATTTGGCCTGCTTTCTTCTGTCTCATCTCTCTTGATTACACTGAGTCTGTCTTGTCTTCTCTTCTCTTCTCTTCTTCACCTCTTCTTTCTTTGTCATTCCCTCTCACCCTTCCTCTTTGTTTTCTCTCTTTCCTCCTCTGAGCCTGAGGGACCGGAAGCTTCCACGTCCCAACCTGGGCTCACTGCGCGTGTGTGTGTGTGTGTTTGAGTGCGTTTGGCACTTGTGCGTTCTCTCACAGGCACATATTTATACGCCAACCTTGCTCCCACAGGAGACCCTGCCTGTTTCAGTTATTTCAAAGTTCGTGGTTAAACAAGACAGCCAGAGAAATCTCTCTGTCCCTCTGTTTTCTTTCATGTCCATAATCCTCAGTGAGCTTTGACTGGGCTGAGGGCGATGGGGAGGCAACCAGGGAGGCTTTCTAGCAGGTGCAATTGTTGCAATTGTCAACAATTAATTTTCTAGACTGTAATGCAAACCTGCAGGAGTTTCAATCTCTTCAGAACTCTTCAATTTGACATTTGCAAACAAGTCATATAGAGGTATTTTTACCAGCTGATATCAGAAATAATATGATGATTTGAATGTTCTTCATGCGTCAAACTGAGTACTTTCCGGTGTGAAAACAGTAAAGTAAGTTGAAAAAAATAGAGTACATGGATTGAATTAAATTGGTGTACAGAATATTGTATTGCTGGATGTTGTTTTAACTTTATTATTATATGTATTTGTGTTACAGACTGAATGTGACCTGGAAAAAGGTTTAGAGATGAGGAAGTGGGTCCTGTCTGGGATCTTGACCACAGAGGAAACATACCTCAGTCACCTGGAGGCACTACTACTGGTGAGAACACACACACGCACACATACATACTCACACTGCATATACCAATATTATACAGTGGAATCTTATTGGCGCTAGTGCAATTGATTAGGCAAATTGAGTATTCAGTATTGACTTTTTGATACAAGTCTACAATCATTCAAAGAAAGACTTGGCCAAAAGAGCTAGAAGAAGAGCGAATATTGGAGCTGCATTCATAAGGTTGTCAGAAACACAATCCAAATGAATGCTAATGTTGTTCTGTGTTTTCTGGATGTGTATGTTACACCGTAAGAATAACACTTCTTGTTGCTTTTTTGACAAAACCATTATTAATGCTCATCCGGAAAACTAGAACAGGCAAGTAGAAAAGAATAATAAAGGCAGCAAACTGGTCCAGTAATGTCTAACTTGAAGTTTGTTTATTTCATAGTCTGGCTTCAAAAAATCCAACACGGTAGAGTCTTAGACTAGATTAATAATAGGCAGGTGTAACCTGGCAAAAGCCATTGTATACTTATAGCTAAGAACATTCACATGTGTCCAAAAATTAACTTATTCATTGGTACCAAAAATGGCACCTCCTGTTTATGCAGCCAGTGTTTTGGTCCTAGTCAGATAATATGATTTATTTTATTTGGGTTTGCTTTACAGATACAGATAAGATTTTTATATTTATGTAATCCCTTTTTTTAAGTTCCTACAAAGGCACCCTACAAAAATAACTTTTACACCTGTCATTTCTACTGTTCTCTGCATCTCTGCTTCTCTTCCTCTCAGCCTATGAAGCCTCTGAAGGCTGCAGCTACGACTTCGCAGCCTGTGCTCACCGTGGCACAGATAGAAACGATCTTCTTCAAAGTGCCTGAGCTCTATGAGATCCACAGGGAGTTCTACGATGGACTTTTGCCCCGCGTCCAGCAGTGGAGCCACCACCAGAGAGTGGGGGACCTCTTCCAGAAACTGGTGAGGAAAAAGAAAGAGATTAGTGAGGGGGCTGAGGCGTTTGGGGTTGTAGTTTGTGTGTCTGTGCCCATGACAGCAGAAGCGTCCCTGGGAGTTACTGCCTGACGTTACCCTTAATCAAAGTGACAACACAGGGCACCCAAAAGATGACAGTATTAGAAAAGACATTCATTGGTGCTACAGCTATGGTTTCTGACCGATGGACATGAACCCAAAGCAAAACCAGTGTGCTAGGGTGACATTACTCACAGTAATGTCATTTCTTGAATTGGTAGGCTTTCGGGAGCAGCATCTGTCAGCATAATTCAATGAACCAATAAAATAAATGTAGATTTGATTTTTGTAGTGATGCTCATCTTTATCATTTTAAATTTGGACAAATTGAATCTGAATCGTCCTTTTCTTTTTATTTTCTCTTCAACAGCCACTCTCTCTCTCTCTTTCTCTCTCTCTCTCTCTCTCTCTCTCTCTCTCTCTCTCTCTCTCTCTCTCTCTCTCTCTCTCCCTTCCTGTAGTTTCTGCGAAAGATGTCAGGGCCAAATGTACACTGGGTCTATTTAATCATTTTCACAATGGGTCAATTAACCCACAATGAATCATTTGTTAATTCTATCCCAAATACTGCTCCTCTCCCACTAGTTTCTCCCCTTCTCTCTCTCTCTCCCCCTCTGACTCACTTATGCTTGAACACACACACATACACACACACACACACACACACACACACACACACACACACACACACACACACACACACACACACACAGGGAGGTGCAGCCATGTTCCACAATGCTGCCTTTCTGCCTCAGGCAGCTGAGGCCATCACTGCAGTGTGCTTTGTGTCTCAAAGAAGCTGCTATAAATAGGAGCCTCTCTCTCTCTCTCTCTCTCACACGCGTGCACGCTCACACACACGCGCACACACACACACACACACTCTTATTAACTTATCTCAAGAGACTCCCCTTGGGGCTAAACTGAGAAATTGGGATTTAATTTGTATCCTTTACTGTCAAAATCCAGTTTTTATCAAATTGTTTCTTTAAATGCTCGTCTTTATATTTGCAGACTGCATCTCAGTCACATCCGCCTTCCATCCAATAAAACTGCCGTGCAGTCAGCCTCAAAAAAAGATGATGTCATGGGTAAAAAATAAATAGTCAGCAGAGTGTGTTTGAAAGCAATGCTGCAGTTAGTGTTCTGATGTGTAAAAAACATGGTTATTACATACGGCAGGAATATTGACTTGACTCATCAGTGCATCAGTGGCAGTGATTGGTCAACTAATTCACAAGTTGAACTCTGACCTGCAAGTCCACCAGGAGATCACACTAGAACAGCAAACACACTCTTGAATTGCCCTTCATTTGGGAGATGGAGTGAATATTTGCAAAGACTGGTTCTGGTGTCACCGCACACTTACCTCATTTCTTTGTCAGGCCTCAACCATTACGTCAACTTGTCAAATAATCTGTATTTACACTTTTTCTATCAACCTCTACAATCTGGAGTCTGTCTGTCTTCCTCCCTAACATGTACACACACATGTTTGTAATGTGCATACACACTGTTGCTCTCACACGCACACATGCACACGCTCACACAGTTTCTTCCTCATTGCCCTCCCTCTCTCCAGACAGTAGTTAATAAAAGTCAGGAGGAAAAGACGCTGAGACTACAGAAAGAAAAAAAAAAGGAAAAATGCTACATGACAGTCGTTCCGTTAGGAGGTGGAGAGGGAGGGAGGAAGAGATTAGATGGGTGTAGAGGAGGTGATATAGGCGAGGAATGGGGGAGGGAAGGCTGAGAGAGGATGAGAGTCGGGTAGGCAAGTAGATTTAGGCTGCTGCAACTCTGATAGAGCTGTCTCACCATTATCTGCGGTGGGAGCAGACGGGCTTAGGACTCATACAACATCAGAACAAGGAAGGCGAGAGAGGAAGAGAAAAGAGGAAGAGGCAAAGCGTCACTGACAGGTTATGAGCATGAGTGTCAGAGAGAAGTGTTTGAAGGCTGAAAATAGGGCTAAATCACACTTGTGCATCTGCTCTTCCTAAACACGCACTACATACACAGCGGCAAAGGGAAGCTTTTACACCATGAAGACAGACTGATAAACTAGCTTTGAGAGTTTTTCTCAGATTCTGCGAATTTGTAGAAGAATACGTCTTGATCTTTCTTTTGGCCTCACACAGCCAACCTACAAGTTGTTCTTCACCCTGTTTTGTAGTGAAGAAGTTTCTTTGAGGTGGCAGCTGTGAGTGAGTGTATTCATTGTGTGTCGTAGGATAGAAAAAGTCTGCTCGTCTATTCCCATTTGCATGGGGAAAAAATGAATACTTAGGCTATGTTATCTGAGCAGCCATGTTGTGGTTCAGAAGAATCATAAAATTGTTCTTTGATTGACTGACCGTTGCGCTCCTGCTGTGACATCTTTGATTAGGAGACCATGCCTCTTTGCTGGATTTGTGTAAGGTTTGTCAAATTTCATGCAACCGTCTGCCAAAATCAGGTTTTGGATAAATCTGAGGTGAGAAATTGACCATGCAGATGAGATGTCTCAATAACTATGAGATGAATTGGCATAAAATTTGGCACAGACATTCGTGTTAGATGCCCATTAGCTTAGTGCTAATTAGCAAATGTTAACATGCTAACGTGCCAAACTTAGATGGTAAATATTACCTGACAAAGCAAAAACCAACCTGTTAGATTTGTCATTGTTAGCATGTTAGCATGCTGAAAGCACAGCTGTACAGCTGCTAGCATGGCTGTAGACCCTTTCATGTACTGGCAAATGAAGGGTCTTATCCTTTCTATTTCTGTCTGTTCATATCTATATGACATTGTAGACTAAGCAGTGCTTCTTCCATGTGTAAGAAAATATCCCTTACAAACTAAGTGGTTAAATCCAGCCTTCGCATATAATGGCCGTGGTCTGTCATGAGGCTGTTTTCTTAATGTTGTTTTCCGCTGTGGATTACACACATACTCTCACACGGGACAAATCCTGAACTGAGAAATCCAAACACCCAAGCAGTTTCTTTCAACACCCAAAGCCATTTTCTGCTGTGATACTGCAGCTGCAGCCGTACCCTCGGTAAGCCTTCTCGGCGTTGTGTGCGCCGTCACACTCTGAATGGCCTCCGCTGTGGTGCAGATTGTGTGGCCCAGGGCAGGACACAGGATTGCAGGATTGTGAAAATTGCTTTACTCCTCGCCTTCCTCCATTTTCCTTCTTCCTAGTGTGCGGCTGTGAGTGCAAAACACTATCGATACATTTTGGAACAATTTTGCTGCCTGAAATAAATCAGTGAGTAATTGAAAAACACAAATAAGGACAATTATTTGTTTTAACAAAGGAGGTACTAATTTCAGCATTTGTTCTTTCATGGTGGCTCGTGGCATGCAGCGTTATAGAGACTATTTAGACTACTTCTTTAAGATCTACCACACATTGTAACACGTGGGAGTAAGTGCAAACAATGTTTAAAAAACTCATGCCTTTACATTCCTGCCAAAATTGATTCTCACACACACCGCATGACAGCAAAGACCATGTCAGAAAGGTCAGGGTCACGCCTGAAAATAGGATGTAAGGGAGATGAATTAGGTCATGAGACAAGAATAGCTAATGGCTTACAGGTGTGTAGTAGTCCTCCATTTGTAGTGCTTTACACAATGCAACAAATTAAAAACAATAAAAACACTGACTTAGTGGGGTTTATGCAGGTTGCTCTTATGCAGGGCTCTAACTGTGAAGCTGCTGGGGCCCCTACTTTTAAAGGAAAAATCTGTTTTGTTGCAACTTGAGTTTCGCTTTTGTAGTTTTGGCCATCATACCTATCAGTGATGATAACATGAAGCAGACAATCACACAGGTTGTTAAACAAACCCCTGTGCTACAAAACAAGGCAAATGTTCCCATTTTCCCCAAAACTGTTCATGGTAAACATCTATCGTAATTTAAAGACCAACTTCCTATTTCAGCTTGACCTACTCTACTTCCTGTGGTTGTGCTTGCAAAGTTTTCCTGTGCAATGAGGGATTATTATCAACTATTGGGTGCACTCACTTTGGTTTTGACTTCCAAACAAAGCCCAAATGACTGAAGCTCCTAGGTTAAAGGGTTACACTTCAATACACTCAGGTAAGGTTTCTGGGATATTTGGTATTCTTTTTAGAAGTGTGTGTGAGAGTGTGTGTGTGTCGACATTACACACAAAGCTCGTCTCCACTGTACGCTCTCCTCCTTTGGCTTTTGTTCAGGAGAATTGATTGTCCTTTTGTTTGCCGTCAAGATTGATCGCAGCTCTGGCAGGCAGCGTTTGGTGGAGTTTTATTCAGCCATCCAGCTTCCTAAATGTGCTTTCATAGCCTCTGTTACACCAATCATTAATTACTCACCCCAGCACAGTGCAGGGCTCACAGGTTGCCATGGCAATGGGCCCGGCTGCGAGGAACACCGTGGTTACATGCTGTTGTGACCATGATCCGTGTCTCTCCTTTGCTGGTTGTTCCGTTTGACTGTCTGCAAGTCATGCACAGTCTCTCAGACACAGCTGACTGGACTGAATCTCCTGTCTCAGATGTGAAATTTCAAGGATTATAAATCCCAGTGTTGTAATTTAGCATTTTCCAAGTTATGCCGAGAAGGTCGAGGAGGACTTCAGATTGTCTATTGTAAAGATTTGTCTTATATTTCAGACCCAACTGTTCGGACTTGAGAAAATAAAGGGATTCACCAGTGCTCTCCAGCATTTTCACAATTAAACACATTTCTTAAAATGGAGGTTTTATAAACACAGTTCAGACAAAGGTATTTGTACTGACTGGCTATGAAGAGCAGGCCATGTTGTGCTACAGTGTCTCCATTTGTCTGGCTGTATTGTCCCCATTAGTCTTGTCTGTACACGTAAAAAAAAGGCTTGACAGCACATAAACTTGTTAAGACTGAAGGTATTTTGCTGCTACTAATCACACCACCATGTCACTTCATTGATTACTTTTTATTTTATATACTACTAATTATTACTTATCTGTACTTATTTCTGTCCTTTGACCTCCCCTCTGGGGATGGCTTATCTGATTATTTTTAGAAAAATACTTAATAGTATAATGTTTAGAGCAGCATTAAGATGCAGTTTTTATTAAGTTCAGGAATTAAGTGGTGGAACTTAAGAAAAGGAAGTAGTGAAGAGGACTGTTGAATGTTTTTGAATGTGTCTGAGCCTCGGACTGAGAGTGTTTTGTGGGTTTCACTGCTTTTACTGTTTTTACAATGAAGTGTTCTGTCTGAGAGCAAATGAATGCTGTTCACCAGCTATTTATTTCTTCCATATAGAAGCTTACTTAGAATTTAAAGTCACTGTATTAAAATGTTAATTAGGATTCAAAGGCTGAATTTCTCAAAAAATTACAGTAACTGACAAACATTTCAATATGTCTGATCGGTCTCTTTTTCTTTTTGTCCTTCAGGCCAGCCAGCTTGGAGTTTACAGAGCATTTGTGGACAACTACGAACTGGCTGTGGAGACGGCGGAGAAGTGCTGCCAGGCTAACACACAGTTTGCTGAAATCTCTGAGGTAAGAAAGAAGGAATTACCGCACCAAGCAGGGATAGAAAGACATACGTAAATGTGGTAAACGCAAAAAATGTTAGTGGTTTAGGTTCTGTTTCAAAGCTGTTGCAGGGGTTGAAGCTGTGATCTTTTAGGTATGGAATAATTTTCCCACCGTGTAGAATCAGTCAGTCAAACACTTAACACCCTGCATACCAGCAAATTATCCAACTGAGTTTTGCATGTTCTTTTTTTGATGTATGGAACAATGCAGTATCTAATTAAGATGAAAGTAAGTGTGGGTTCAGTTGAAGATTCACAGCAGGAGTGATTTTCACCAGCAGTACACTAAATAGTTTGTTAAACTCCCATAACTCCTGCTAATACTCTAAAAGATGAGCTTGGCGATAGCCTCCTCCCACACCTCCTACTCTTTTGTTTGTGTGCAACTTTTTTTTCTCCTCATTTCAACCTCTGATGACAGACCTTGGCTGATTTGCTGTTCTCAAATCTAATCATTGACTGAAATGATACACTTTACAGAACACAGTATCACCTTGTGCACAAATGTAGTACTACTCCAATCAGTGTAGCGCAGTAGATCTCTAGTGTGGTTCCTACGATTACTATTATTTCAGGATGATGTTAAGATGAAACAGTTGCTCTTGTGTACTCATTCATAAAATAAAAAGTTGCCACAGCAGCTGGACAGTTTGTAAGATCAAGGCAGTGTTACCCAGTCACAGAGAAATGACAAAGAAGATAACTCACTTACAACAGAGTGTTAAATTATGCGCTATTAGGGAACGGAACTGCTTCTGAGAGGTGTTGTATAAAAAGAGTCTTTTTTGCAGCCGCTTAACAGTTTTGTCCCTGATGTACTGTACTTGCAAAACGCTCTCCCATTATTCACCCACGCAGCTTTTATCATTTTCCTGCATTTAAATATGAATGTCCTGCTGAATTTTTCTGCACAATTGCAGGCAGAGGCAATTGTGTATGTGTGTGTGTGTGTGTGTGTGTGTGTGTGTGTGTGTGTGCGTGCATGCGTGTGCGTGCCTCCATGTGTAGATTCTTGCCAGTTAAACGTGTGTACATCAATTAAATGGGACAATGCAGAGGATAATTGTTGGTATTTTCTGTACTTTTAGCTTGGTCTCATTCTCAACGCTGACCAGGAAAAATGAGCTCACTATCACCTACGCAGACTGTAAATGAGCCTTGACGGCGTTATATACTTAACCCAAAACACAAGTTTTGGAAACAAGTTTTTAACAGCTTCGAGGGCTCAGAACAATGTCTTTTATCATAGACAAACTGGATTTGAAACCACTTACACTCACACCTCGAATGTAGTTTTGGAGGCCAATATAACAAAACTGACTCAGGTTTAAACTAGTAATCTACATTCCCAGTTGTGAAAGTTCAAACAGTATTAAAGTTCCTTTCATACTCGTTGTATGAGGCTTTTTGAGCTACAGTATGTACATTAGAATTGAGCAAATGTACAACTCCTACTCTCTTACTCTGCACTTCTTCTCTTGATTAGCTTGAGGTTAGCAGGATAAAAATAAAGTGTTAAACAGTATGTTCTGAAATTGTTCTGAATTTTCTTCCTATATTTCTACACAGTCTGTACACAGACAGAGACACAGTACATCAGTCTCTGTCTATGTTTTATGAGGTCTGCCAGTTAGCGTTGAGGCTGGTGTCTACATGCAGGATGGGGAATTCATCATCGAGGGTTGTTAATGGCTTAAGTAATGATGCATGACTCTGAGCCATTTCAGCAAGATGGTGGGGTGGGAGGTGGGAGAAGGGGAATGCTGAGGATGGCATTATTAATTGTGGATGACCTCAGTGCTAGAGCATGGATACTAACCTCACCATGTTTTCATATTTGCTTAACTGCAGTGATCTGGTTTTTAAAGGTCTTTTTTTGGAGGGTTCTCCAATTTGAACCGGCCTTTTGTCTCCAAACAGAACCTGAAGGTGAGGAGCCCCAAGGACTCTAAGGACCAGACGGCCAAGAACTCTCTAGAGGGTCAGTCACATCATGCTAGTTTTTACTAAGTTCTGTTAAAATATTGGGATGTAACGTGAATGCAAATTTTTACACATAGCGTATTATAGTAACTCAATAATATAAACAATTCCGTCTGGTTTTTCTCCTTTTTCATGTACAGCTTTGCTATATAAACCAGTGGACAGAGTGACTCGCAGCACATTGGTACTTCATGTAAGTAAGAGTGGGTGGGGTGCTGAAGGGGCGACACATCTTAATAATGTTACATCACAATCATGTTCTGGTTTGTTTAAGTAATTGCCTCAGTTGCTCACAAATTAACCCTAGAAGGTATGACACAGGGGATCAAAACCCAACATACAGCCAACATTATCCAAATGTAAAAAATAATAGTATTTTTATTTCAGGTATTTCTTGCTTTGTCACGATCTCAATAAAAAAATGTTTCCATCAGTACCCCACCCAAGTCTGTAAAGAAATGAATAAGATTATAATGCTGAATAAATACTAGATATGTGACATATTAGAGATTATATATGTGAATTTCTATGTAATTATTTTCCATTTAATGTTTGTTTCAGATCTTAGTTTATTATTGCATGTATGAAAAAGTAATAACCGACATGTACTGTTTGCAGCAGGGGTGCATTTTATACAGGAGTTATGAGTAAGAGGATGACCAAACTGTTTATGCATCAGAGAGCTAAACAGGAAAAGAACAGAGGAGCATATTTGAATGACTTGAATATGTAATGTGCTGTAACATTTTTAGTTGCATGTCTGTGTGCATACATATATCTGAATATGTGTTCTTTCACTTGGACATTTTTCCTTTTGGAAGTAAAGTTAATATTTCTCCTTCTACTACTGAACTCCAGGACTTGCTCAAACACACGCCCATCAGCCACCCAGACCACCCGCTTCTGCAGGATGCCTTGCGGATTTCACAAAACTTCCTGTCCAGCATCAACGAGGAGACTACGCCGAGACGCCAGTCTATGACTGTCAAGAAGGGAGAGGTGAGCGTTCAGAGGTTTACAGCCCAGTTTTACACCCTACTGTACTAATGTACTGGACTAAAACAAAGTAGTCTGGGGTTACTAAAATACCTGACAGGAAAGTTAAGCAGCAGACAGATGTTACAGTTTTTGTACTGTGTCGTTGTGGGTTACATTGTTTTTATTACATGTTGTGTTGTGGCTCAAAATCTTTTCTTTTTAATGTACTACCATACATCAATATTCATATAGACTTAAGTCAGAAAATCGTTACTGTCCCTTAAATTTATTTGACCTAACTCCTAACTTTCTGAATGTGCAACTTTTGATCCCAACATTGGTACTGCTGCACTATTAAGGAAACAGCAGGAACAGCAGGTTTTGTTAAGCATTCAAAAATCTAATAAATGGTTAGGTTTAGATGTCTTTTTTTCTATTTTCTCATCATTATTTTTTCATCAGTTTAACTCTTTCTAGCTCTGATGTTGAGCTTCATGATGTCATGACCCCGCCCTGTAAAATAACCTTGAAGTCACTGCCAAATGAGTGTACGGGAGGCCGCCAATCTGCAGCCTAAACAGAGCCCGTGCCCTTATATGGTCATAGCAGGGTTGCCTAGTTGAGGGTGATTCTGTTTGCTTCCCTAATGCAAACACACATACACACACACACACACACAAAGACTCACAAACTACCCCCCCACTGTCGCTCTCATCCTCGGAGATGACTTGACACACATGAATGGATGCCTCTTGATTGATAGCTTGCGTGACACTGCCGTACATAATGCCTTGTAATGAGCCACCGGTCCGCTCTGACTGGCAGATTCCAAGTTAATTATTCATAAACGGAGGGTGGGAGCGAACGAGCAAAAAGGCTGTGCCGGCTCCTCCCTCTGCTCACAGTGGGGTCATTACTGCACCCCTCTCCATGCACACACACACACACACACACACACACACACATTCCTACTCTCTGTTCCATTCACTCGCTCTCTTTATCCTTCCTCTTGTTTGGCTTTGAGCACACACACACACACACACACACACACACACACGTCCCCTCATATCCCCGCAGGCTCCCAGTTCCATCCCAGTCTGTCCAGACCTCAACACCAGTCATCAAATATTTATTCTGGATACATGAAAGCATCACATGGAAATCGATGGGGCTCATTATATGGTATAGATTATATGATGTGCCTGAGGTTTGTGTCTGCATTTCACCAACTGAGCTGCAACATTTAACATTAAAGTTTTGCATTCAATGAGTTGGACGGTGCTTAAAAAGCAAATACAACTTGAATCACTTCTGGTACAGAAGACATGGTGGTAATGCTGTTTTAATATCCATAATTACACAAAACTATTTGTAAAACAACAAGAAATTGTCACTCAGCTGAAGTTGAATCTTTGCTCGACGACCCCGCAATGTCTGTGCACACACACAACTATACTTGTTCTGTGCCTTCAGATGTCCAAAGAGGGACTCGGGCCTTTGACAGCGCTGATGGTTTAACTTAGTAAAGGAGTTACCCTCATTATCGTTTGTTCATGTAATGTCAACACAAATTGGATGACTGCAGGATTTGTGCAGGCAAAATTGCATTTATTTAATAAACGCAGTAGGCTACTAGCCTTAGTGGCTGATAGTGATACTGGGCTCACATGTTTTACAGAATTTACAGTGTTCGTTCTGCACTTCTTCTAATTTAAATGCTCTGTAGCAGCTTTTCAAACAATCTGAAATGTCAAAGGAACACAATAGTTCTATAGAGTCTATAAACATTAGCAAGGTGTTGATTTTTAAATCTTAGAGTTAATTATTATTTAAGGGTGTGGGAAACACTTTTGCAACATGACTTGGCGTCAATAAGACATTCCCCGCAGCACTCAGTAGACTGAACTTTTGTGATGCCGATTAGAAGAGCCAAAAACAATCAGTGTTCATTTATGATCAGAGAGCACTGAAGTATCACTCTTACCCTCCATGTGTACACACTAGTGAGTAACCTGTGGTTTTTTCAGTGGAGGCATGCAGGAGCAGAGCAGCACAAGTGGCCCCCAGAGACCCTGGCCAGACCAGATGAGGGGAGGGGACAAACAGAAGCTACTTAATTAAAATGCAAATGATGGCGCTGCCTAAATCTCAATTCACCTCCTCGCTCTGCTTTGTTTGCCTGTGGGAAAGATATGCTCCTCTCTGTGTGTGTGTGTGTGTGTGTGTGTGTGTGTGTGTGTGTGTGTGTGTGTGTGTGTGTATTTCGAGCGCACACTCATCTACACCACTTTCATCTCTCCGTACGTCTTTCTTCCACTCTATCATTACACAAACACGTCTCCATGTACACACGCACACACAACCTCACACACAGCAACAACCCACACAAGCGCAGAGTTACCCTTCCAGCATGTGTTCTAAATATAAACATGGATCTTTTGTAAATTCATGCCATTACTTGCGAACACGCTCTCAGCGAGGCTCCTCCAGGAGATGGTCAATATTTAATCTGCGTTCTGTGCACTCAGCCAGCTCTGCCTCACGTCGCTCTCCTTCAACGTCGGTGTTGCTGACGTTCCGGTCAGCTATTATGAGAAGTGGAGAAAGTCACATTTCTCCTACTGGCTGTTCAATATTATGAAAATGTCATCTGATGCGCTGAGACAGCTGGTTTGTTGAGGATGTCTTTTCCCCAGTAGCAGAGCAAAGCAGCAGCATGAGCATTTTTTTTTTTATTCATCAGATTAGTGATGTAGGAATGAGCCTCAACTGGAAAATGTATCTGCATCTAAAGATAAAACAATGAGCCTTAATTAAATGAGAAGAAAAGTATTCACAGGCATGCAGCGAATGTATCAAACCCTTCATTCACTATTTAAATCATAAAACTCTTGAGAACAGCATTATTTTTTATAGATCAATGTTGTTTCTGATTAAAACATTTATATTCATAATCTCTTAATTCTGATTTGATGGAGTCAAAACCTCTGTTAAGGGTTTTTTGATGACCATTTTGATTGTGCAGGTTAAGCAGATTCATTTGTGTTGCAGTATTTTAAGTCCCTCTACACAATTCCCATTCACTCCCACACAGTTAGAAGCCTGTAAATCTCAAACCTATCTGTTATTCCTCCCTTTATTTTACCTCTTGACATTGGTGGAGCAGAGGATTATCACTAAGGCTCGATGGGCAGCATAGTTTCTCATTGGGTCATTTTAAGTAGCTCCGGTGTAAAACAATGCAGCTGACCCTTTATTTTATTCTACATGAGTCAGTGTTAGTTCATCAGTTAGGATATTTACAATAAAATCTGCTGTTCTACATTCTGTTCAATAATCTAATCAATTATCTAGCCTAAGAATTTACTGCTGACTGGTCATGATTATCATAGGAGATTTTAGCTTGTTGTATAACAATGTTCCTTCTAAATCTAAGGTTCAAGATTCAAAGCTGCATTGTGATCGAAAAAAAGTAATTAAAGAGTAACCTCACACTAGGTTTTGAAAGGTGGAAAAACCTAGTTGCACTGGCCTCTGAGGGTTGAAATGTTTACTATACGTATCTTGAACCTCTGACCATCATCCAACAGCATGGCTAGGTGTGGTCTGTCATAACTGTGACCACAGCCAACTGTGATGTAGCATTGTACCACAGTGCCACGCTACATCAGAGTGTGTAAGCCACACAACTGGTTGGCATGGCAATCCAGATCATTAGACTGGATATATATATATATATATATACACACACACACACAGTACCAGTCA
The DNA here is from genome assembly GCA_036023655.1 of Nannoperca australis. NCBI lineage: Eukaryota > Metazoa > Chordata > Actinopteri > Centrarchiformes > Percichthyidae > Nannoperca > Nannoperca australis. The sequence goes on from JAVQJD010013169.1 coordinate 22,232, forward strand.
AAAGTTTGGACACACTTTCCCATTTACTTGAATGGGAAAGTGTTAACGTTCACATCATGAGTATGTTAGTATGCTGTCACTGCGGACTCTTGTTCTTGTTTCTATATATATCTTTTCCATATTTTAGTATTAAGCCCTGTATGTACTGTATGTAATTGGCAATGGATTAAATGTCCTTTAAACCTCAACTCTGCGATCATATTACAGCTCCCAATTGGCCCAAGCGGAGCCAGAGATCAGACTGATGGTGTGCTGTACACTGATGGTGCATTGGTGCTTGTAATATGCATTGTAAAGCTTCACAGTATACTTAAGCTCCAGTATTCCTCATTCCTTCAGTTTACTGTACTGTTTTTGAGTAATGTGCCAAAGCTAAGCAGAGCAGTGTGACCAATTCTAACTGCTGTACAGTACACGTCCTAAATATAGACTGACATGACAGCATGTAGATTGACAGAAGTAAGTCAAGACGGAGTCTGTTTTATATTCTAGTTAGAAAACGTCCTTAGAGGGATAACATTTCGTGTGGAATGACTTCATAGATGTGCCATTCTTGTGGCATCAAAGTCCCAAAACCCAAAGATGGAGACTGAATGATGAACAAGTACACAAAATACTTACTGGAGACTCATTACACTGAGCTATGTCGACATATCTCAGTATGCGTTACATCACAAACTGGCATCCCAGTTGCCACTAGAGAAAAATGCCAGATTGACAGAGAGCAACTCATCTGGAAGTTATATATCACAGGCCGTCACCATTGCAGGCTTCATTACTTAGCTGGTAATGAATAATTACATACACCAGTGGGAATTCTATTTTTATTAGACCCTTATTTCCCGTGGATCAGAATATGATTGTAATCTGCTGTAGGATCTTTATGTGTGGGTGTGCTTGAAAGTCCATGTGCATGAAGAAATGCTATGGTCCACTGCAGTGGTGCTGCTGGTTTGGTATCTACAGTTAGAAACTGCGGCATGGCATGTATTCCACTGGGAGCTACAGTGTCTCTCTCGATTCTTCTTGCTATCTCTTCTCCATTTTCTTGGAGCCATTTGCGCTCCTTTTGATGTGCTCTGAGGTTCTCGTCTTTCACTTTCTCCGACACATATTCTCTTTCCTGCTCTCATATCTCTCTCTCTCTCTCTCTCTCTGTCTTTGTCACCCTCTCCACCATGCATCAAGCGTTAACACCGAGTGTCACAGCATGATCTTCCTCGTTGCCAGCAGATGTCCGGTCAGGTTTTGTAAGCACAGACAACCTCTCCTGCAAAAGCATCAGCTCCACTTCAGTGTGTTCTGGCGGTGACAGCGACTGTGTGGTGATGATGGAGGGGGGAAGAGGAAAAAGACAGGAGGGGGAGGGCACAAAGATGAAGAAAGGGATGTGATTGGTTCTGAACAAGTGCTCTGTCATGCTTCAAGGCCTTGCTGCCAGGGTAAGGTTGCTAGGTATGGAGGGGTGGGGCGTGCTGGTATGGCCCCTTGAACGATATGGAAGAGAGTAGAAAGGGGGGTCACTGGTTGCATGTGAAGCTAAGGTGTTTTTATTAAATCCTTTATGTTTGTATATTGGTATTATTCATTTGATTTTCATAATTAAAAGGTATAGCCCATTAGCTGCCATTTATTTGTGTTAAATGTTTCTTACTAAAAAGAAACCTGCACATGTTGTGATGGCTGTAAAACATCATTACCCTCAGTTAAACTTGATTCAATTCATTGTTATCCTTTATATATTTTACCCCACTGAATGTATTTGTAATTAAAAGCAAATTATCAGGTAATTGCCTCAAATAAATAAAATATATATATATATAAACATAAATAAAAATAAATAATAAAATGGGTGAAATCAGCTTACCTGCCCTGTCTGCCTGCTGAGAGAGAAGTTATCCTCTCCTGCCTTTTATATGCCACGGCACAAGTAAAACCGAGGATATAAGCATGAGAAAGTGGACTATTTACTATTGAGTTGTGGTTTGACATTTGTCTGCTCCTTTTTTGTCCATTGTAGTAAATGTGGTTTCTCATTTCGAAAATGACGTCACTGCCCCCCTTTGGCAAACGGCAGTATTACATATCTCATTACATAGTCTGACATCAGTGATAAGTCCCAGAGCTTCAAATAATACTCTTCCCTCTCCTCCGCTACCTTATTCATTCCTCTGTGTCCTGCATATTGATGCATATGCCAGAATATGAAAAAATAATTCACCAGGTTATTTGTTTAATCAGTGCAATTGAATGCAAAACCATCCACACTGTCCAGGTAATAACTTGGTTAATATTGACAACATGAGCTTTGTCACTGATGATCTAGTAAAGGCGACATTTTCAGATGATGGCGCAGCAAGTAAAACTAAAATCCAGTCTCCCTCGCTCTCTCCTCTCCTCCACTCCGTTCTTTACCTCGTCTCCGCTGAGTTTCTTGCTGGTCACAAAGGACTGGTAAAGAGGGAGGAGAGGAGAAGGGACGATGCTTTTGAAGCCATTTGTTACTAAGACTTACAAGAATGGTCTTGTCACTGATAATAAACTGTATGCCAAGAAGCTGTTTTGATGAGTACACATTCAATGCTTATTCCACCAGCAAAACAAGTGGAACAACTGACACAATTAGTTAACTGCTGAGCTATCGACACCAAAAGCTTTGTGTCACTGACCCACCACTGTTGTCTTTTCTCACCACAGAGCCGCCAGCTTTTGAGGGACAGCTTCATGGTGGAGCTGGTGGAGGGAGCCCGGAAGCTGCGGCATGTCTTCCTCTTCACTGATCTGCTGCTCTGCGCCAAGCTGAAGAAACAGATCGGAGGGTAAGAGCGTCTTAGCACTGCAAACAGCCAGTAGTAGTGGTTAGGTTGTGCAGAAGATCTCAAATCTTGTGTCATTACAGTTTGAAATTGATTTGGCTCGAATGAAAATGTATGTTTTCTGTTAAAATGCAATTATTAATGAGATCTCTGAGGTCTGGGATACATAAGATTTCTAAAATATCCATAAAAGTAATGTATAATAAAGACATCATCATAAGTGGACAATAAAAACATCTTACTAATCTTACTATCCAACACCCATTCAAAATTTCAAGATTTTTAGTCAATTCCTGTTGATATTTTTTACTCTTAATTGTTGTCAAGTTTTCATATTTTATTTTCTATTTTTCTCCTCTTTCCACGGTCTTCTGTCCACATCTTTTTTCCATCTTTATCCATACACTCCTCCTTTCATACCTCCATCTCATCCTTCTTTTTAACTCACCTTTTGCCCCCCCCCCCTCCCACTGCAGTAAAAACCAACAGTACGACAGTAAGTGGTACATCCCCCTGACTGAGCTGACCTTCCAGGGCCCCGAGGAGGCCGAGCCACTTACCATCCCCCAGGTCCCCGATGAAGAGCTCGACGCCATGAAGGTCAAGATCTCACACCTTCGCAGTGAGATTCAGAGAGAGAAGGTAGCGTGGACGATTTTCAGTTTGCAGTTTTCCACAGTGATGTATAGTGATCAAGGTAAACATTTTCCCCACTCTGATTTCAGAGAGCAAACAAGGGTTCAAAAGTCATCGACCGTCTCAGGAAGAAGCTGTCTGAACAGGAGACTCTGCTCCTGTTGACGTCTCCGAGCATGCCCCTCAGAGTCTACAACAAGAACGGCAAGGTGATGACACTCTCCAGCTTTAACTGCCTCTGTTTCTTCCTACTCTTTTTTTATCATAATTTCTACCCCTTCCTCCTCCTCCTCCTCCTCCCTGTGTGTTCTTCTACTCCATATTTCTACTTCTACTCCGTAAACTGCTTGTTTACTCACTGATCTTCTTTAAGATTCATTCTCCTTGATCTGTCTCATACTCAGGCTTTCTTGTATCAGTGTGGAGCGATTGCCGCATGATATCTTAAAGCTGTTAAAGTTGGCTGGACGAGAATACATGACCGCAGAGTTTACATTTTGAGATTGTATATTTGCCAGGATAGCGTCCTTATTAATGTATTGGTAATGAAATAACAGCAATTGTTTGTGTGTTTATGTTCAGAGTTACAGTTTTCTGATTTCGTCTGACTATGAACGTGCAGAGTGGAGGGAGGTCATCAAGGAACAGCAGAAGAAATGTAAGTGTCTCAAGAACAGAAACCAAGAACAGCTGGATTCTCCCATTTGCAAATCATCCTACATTTTGATCAAAATGTGGATACACAAACCAATACACAACGTCATTGACAGTCTACATTTATTGTCTTCCTTCAAGGTCTTAAAACTTCCTCCTTGACTTCCATGGAGCTGCAAATGTTGACCAGCTCCTGTGTCAAACTGCAGACTGTCCACCACATTCCACTTAGCATAAATAAAGAAGGTAAGAAACTCATTTTTGTATTTAAAGCTTGTTTTTAACACTTAAATACCGTTTACCAAAATCACCTTGTCCTTAACATACTTTCTCATCCACATGTAGCCTTTTTAATTTAATGGTTGTCGTCTTGTGACACTGTCACTAATAGAAATTCCATAGTAAAACTGTGCTTGGGGCTCTGTGTATAGATGTGTGGTTTCACGCTTGCTTGATTTCATTCTCTATGGCAGGATAAAAAAATTGCCCTGGAAAGAAGTTTTTATGATTAATAATTATGATCTGCATGCTTTTCTAACCCATCCTCACTGTCTTTTTTTCTCTCTCTCTGTCTCTATCTCTCTCTCTCTGTTCGCTGACTGTTTTTCCAGAGGATGAATCCCCCGGTCTCAACGGGTTCCTGAATGTAATCATCCACTCTGCCTCCGGCCTCAAACAGAGCTTGAGTGAGTCACTCACCTTTAGCCTCCATGCAAACAACAGAAAACATAGATAATCAGACAAAATGAGTTTGATGTGACCACACAGCAGTGGAAAACAGTGTTTTACTGGAGACCTTTGAAATAGTGTGTTTTTCTGACTTCACTTTCCATTTAGGTTAAACTTTCAAGTTTCACTACTTGGATTTCTGGTTATTTTGTAGGACTTTACATTTGTACAATGTATGTCTTCGGCTGCTGGTTTGGTATATTTGCTGAGTTGCATAATGCCTGCATGGAGATCTACGTTTGAAGCATTGTGACAAATTAAACTTGATTCATTCCTAATTTGCTTTCTGAGGATAACATCTAACATTTAGTCAGTTCAATTGCTTATTGCGTTCACAAAGAACTCTTCAGTAGCCATATACATGTCATATATTTTTAACCCTCTCCTCTCTATCAGATCTCTACTGCACATTGGAGGTGGATTCCTTTGGCTTCTTTTCAAGTAAAGCTAAGACGAGAGTGTATCGATACACTACTGAACCCAAATGGAATGAGGTGAGAGACTGGTGCAATGTATAGCATGCAGCTTTCCAGTTGGAAATAAAGTGTCACTGCAGGGCCTGTATAATTAGCGAGGTCAATTATTAGTTAATGCTGAAATATTTTTGTACAAAATGAATCAAACATGTCTTTGCAATGTCTGTGTTGCATCCTTAGGGGATCTTTTATGGTTAAAAGTACTATTAATTCAATTATTTTGACTTTCCAACCAACAAAGGCATACCTGAACACGTTTCCTTCTTGGTACAGTTTATGCTGCTTGTCATGTATCTGACATCTGGTCCTGCAATCAGTTAGCTTTGAGTAATGAAAAGAAGCCACACAGAGCATCTGCAACCCCTGCAAACATGTAGCAAACACACACACACACATATGCATACTGTATGTGCATGCAAGCAGGCACACACACACAAACATGAATGCTTTAACGACACAGCTGGATGTTGCAAGTTTTTAGAGGAAGAAGGGCTTTGAGACACAATCAGTGGTTCGGTTCATCTGCAGCGCATTCTTTTTACATCGTTGACCCAAAGACTCTTTGAGGATTTTGTTCAGCAAAGCAGAAATAATATCAGCTAATGAGGGGCTGCTGGTGATGACTCACATCTGTCCAAATGCTAAGTGAACCAACACAGTGTGGGCCTCAGAATGATGTGCAAACCATATATAGAGTGCTTCCATACATAGTTACAAGGAATGTTGCTCAGCAGTGGTGGGATGTATGGATTGAAATTTAAGGCGGATGCTGATTTTTCTGGAGGTACACTACCGTTCAAAAGTTTGGGGTCACATTGAAATGTCCTTATTTTTGAAGGAAAAGCACTGTACTTTTCAATGAAGATGACTTTAAACTAGTCTTAACTTTAAAGAAATACA